>JAKTYJ010000092.1:0-30953 GCA_030674515.1 Geotrichum armillariae | reverse complement strand
TTTATAGGTATTTAACCTAAACTATAGTTCATATTACTATTATTTACTCACGAGTAATCTTATCTTATCAGATCAAGATTTTTTTCTTACACGGCCACCTTTCAATACGGGTTCTTTTACCCGGAGTTACTAAACGTTTGTGACACTTTCTCCCATGGTAAATGTCACTCTGCTCACCCCGCCAACCAGACAATACACAATCAGACGCTCTCACAGCGATTGTAATTTTTACACTTTTTTTTTTTTAATTCAGGATTTAGATATTGAATCAATCTTTTCTTCTCTCTCCTCTTCATTTATCGCGTATTTTTATTACTATTGCAAGCAATTTATCTAAAGCAATTCAAATCATGGCAGATTACGACGGAAAGCAAAAGGGCTACTATTACGATTATGGCTCTTATTACGAGAATAGCCCTCGTTCTGAACGCCACCGGCTTCTTCAAACTTTTCGTCAGAATCGAGTTCAAACCAACGAACCAGCCCAGGATCATGACTCTAATGAAGAAAAGGAATGCAAAGAAGAGGAAGAAGAAGAACTACAAGAACAAGACGATGAGGATGAAGAGTTTGTTCATAAGAAAAAAGCTTCTCAATTGAAACGTCATGAACCGGAAGCATCTGATATTAATCGCAAGCTTCTTGATCTCATCAAATCTAGAAGGACAAATAAGAAGAAACAACAATGGGTTAAGAATGAAATTGTATCAGCTCTGAAGAACCCAAGACCTTTAAGTAATCCCCCTGCCAGTTTTAAGCAATTGACCTACACGCAACAACCCAAAATGAAGCCTTCGTTTGGTTCTCCTCGCACTGCGCAAGGGTCTTCTCCAAACTATGCGTCTACATTTCGAAACGAGCAAGGAATTTTGAAACAATTAAAGATGAACTATATACCAGAAATTCACCGCCATACTTTAAACGGTGATTCTGAAGTCAATTCCAGATTTGACACGTCAACAAGCAGCGCTGGAAGTCAAAAAAGTGTTGTTTCTCCTCCTAATGTTCAAGATGGAGACGAAATGCCAGATACACCAGATACCCCAACTGATATTGACTCGTTTCCTTGGAATCTGCTCAACAAGCCTGAACTGTACACGGCCCAGACTTCGTCTAGTATTTGGGATCCGTTTCCTTGCAATTCGTCTTTAGAAAACGAGTTGGCAAGCCATGAAACATCCTGGCTTTCCTACGAACACGCTGCCGAACTTGTGTTTTCTAAAGTCACTTTTGAATCGCAGCAACAAGGTGTAAAACAGCACGATCTACACTATGGAAATGGACAAACTGTCTGTCCTACCTGCTTACGACCAGCTCTTCATAACTCTGAAGAAACCAAAAATCTCGTGCCTCCTCAAATGCCTAGAATTATGTCTCCTGCACCAACTGTTTCTCCTACGGGAGTAGCAGAAACCGTTATTTCTACTAGTGAACCTACTACTCTTGGAGAAGACTTTTGTGAGCCTCACGATGACCAAATTTCCGAGTTTGTGACTCCAATTCCAGATGATGCAAATACTCCTAATGATTTGTTTGACGAGGTCATAAACTTCCAAAACATACCATTCTCTGGCGAAGAGGACTCCTGGTGATATTTTCTACAGCAGGGTTATATTTCATATTTGCATTTTCCAAAAAAATTCAAAATCCAAAAAAAAGAGTATTACTGTCCAATAGGTGGGCCGGGGTTTTAAAGTGTGATAAAAATTTAATAACAGAAAAATTTTAGTTGGTTAAAAATTATTCAAATCATTTTCTTATAATCATTTACAGTCGACCTTGACACGACCTACCAACCTATCAGCCGTACGCGCCAACTGAATCCAGTGATCCTTCTTGGGCCGTCTTTCTTTGTGCTCTGTTTCAAAATCCCAAAGTTGGTCAATAGGTGAAAACACCAATTTCGAAGATCGTACACCAAGAACCGCTGCAGTCTTTCGTTCTTGATTCTGCAATGCCAATTGAGCACTAAGAGTAGTAGCACTAGGTTTATCTTGGTTTTGGTCATGGTGGGTTTCAATAAACTTACAAGCTTGGATTGCAAATCGAGTAGCACGAACACGGTCTATGGGAGATGGATTACCACCTTGCTGCACGTGCCCAGGAATAGCTGTACGAGCATCAAACTGACCTTTGGCTTCATCGCGGATTATGTTGGAAATGATTTCAGTTGACAAGGTGCTAGAGGATTTCTCATTACGGAGAATAAGTTTACCAGCACGGTTCATGCCGCAATCGTTTTCAAAAGATTCTTTAATGTATTCGATATCGGATTCCAGTTGACGAAGACTGATTCCTTCTTCAGGGAGGTAGACGGCGTGTGCGCCAGTAGCAAGTCCAGCATAAGCAGCCACATAACCAGAGTTACCACCTTGAACTTCAACAACAAACACACGGCGACGGGACGCAGAAGCAGATTGTTTGATGACATCGCAGTACGCCACAAGTGAGTTCAGACAAGTATCAGTACCCAGAGAATTCTCAGTACCTGGTACGTTATTTGAGATTGTAGCTGGAATACAAACCATGGGAATTTTGAATGCAGGGTACGACGCACGCGCTTCTTCTAGCTGATGCAAAGATGCAAATGCTTCAAAACCGCCAATAATAATGAGCCCATCAAACTCATATTTTTGGAAATAATACGCAATCATTCCGATATCAGTATCAGGCAGGTTGCGGTTTGTACCAATCTCACAACCACCACGGATCATCCATTCTTCAACCTCCAGCCAAGTTAATGGGTGTACAGACTCATGACGAGCTAAACCAGTCCATCCATTGTGGATTGCAAACGGTTTATGACCACGTGAGTAGCAGTACGCAGCTACAGCGCGAATCGCTGAGTTCATTCCACCAGCAGGAGCACCGATATTAATTACAGCAATGTTGAGAGCCTTATCTGCAGGTTTTTTCGCTGTCTCACGGTCAGCATAGTTGATGGTCAAAAAGTTCTGGTAATGTTCTGCAAATTCCGAGTTTCGTAGCGACATGGCTTTATCAAAATCTTTGGCAGCAATGGCATTAGCCACCTCCTGTGTGGCAGCAACTGCTTCAACCAAGTTACGGCGCACAATCTTGTTTTCAATGATTCCAATCATGGGTGAGGGGGTGTCTGGAGTAGCAGACAAAACAGCGTCAACTGCATCCACTCCTTGCATAGTAGCAAGTGCTCGGTCAAAGGCAACTGCATTACCACCACGTTGAACATGGCCGAGTGTAGTGATACGAGTGTCAAGACCAAGTCCAACAAGCACGTTCTTAACCATCTCGGGAGTAATTGCGTCTAGATTGGTATCAATAGCACCTTCAGCGACAATTACAATAGATTTTCTCTTGCCGTTAGCTCTATGACGAGTCACAACTTTTGTCATGCGCGCATGCCATTCCTCAGGAGTAGGAGGTTTTTCGGGAATAAAAATATAGTCAGCACCAGTAGCAATACCAGCCATCAAGGCTAGCCATCCACAATGACGGCCCATAACCTCAATGACAAAAGCTCGCGAATGAGACTGGGCCGTGGCATCGATATAGTCGACTGCCTCACAAATTCGTGCCAACGAAGAGTAAGCGCCAATAGTCACGCTAGTGCCAGCCATGTCGTTATCAATTGAGCCAACCATACCACAGATGTACAAATGCTTGTGGGGTTGAACCTGCGCTGCAGTCAGTTCTTTAGATTCAACGAGCTCGGCCAAAAGTGAAGGCCATTCTTCGCGGAACTTGTCAGCTCCAGTGAGCGAGCCATCACCACCACAAACAATAAGCGCATCTATTCCATTGAGAATCATGTTTTTGGCAGCCGTACGACGGCCAGCACGTTCCTTGAACCCCATGCATCTAGCAGTTCCAATATGAGTACCACCAATAGCTAGCCAGCCACGAACGTCTTCCCAATTCATTTCTTTGATATACTTGCCACCTTGCAAAAGTCCTTCATAACCCTCCATAATGGCATATGCTTCACAGCCCCGGTAAATGGCAGTTCGGACTACTGCACGTACAGCTGCATTCATACCAGGCGCATCTCCACCAGAGGTCATCACTGCAATACGTCGTCGAGACAATGCATCGCCAAGTGGAGCAAACTTGGCTCCAGACACTGAAGATGTTTGAGAAGTGAATCCTGAAATAAGAGGTTGCTTTGTGCGGATTGATACAAAGGGCTTGTCAACTACTGAAAAGGGATTTTGTCTCGTTGTAAAACCCAGAATGTTTCCAAGTGGATCAAGGGCAATAACTTCAATGGGAGACACAGAAGTAGGGCGAGGTTGGAAGTATGGAGTCGCGCCAGCGAGAACTGGATACTTGTCAAGGATGTCAAGTACAGCCTCTAAATCAGTAGTCTGAAAAACAAATGATGGGGCAATTGCACGCCAGTCGAGATCTTTTGAAGGGTCAGCATAGAATTTCTGAGCACTGGCTGTGATTTCTTCAGCAGAGGGACCAACAGAAGTGAGTCGAATTTTCAATGTAACTCCATAAGACTCGGATGCGTCCTCATGGCCAAAGTCAACGTCTGGCATAGCATTGAGCCATACTTCCCTCACTGACTCTATAGTATGTGATGAGTGACTGGTTCGTTCTTTGGATGATTCTGGGTTTGTGTGATCAAATGAGTGAACCTGGAGAAACCCAAACTGGCTGTAAAAGTCAATGGATTTTTCAAAAAGAGTAACATCAGATGTTACAAATGACAAGCACGATATGTCTTTAACTAGCTTTGGGTAGGACATTGAAGTTGATAAAAGTTGCTAATAAATTGAAGTAAAAGGAAAGAACAAAACATCGAGAATTCGATTTTTTCCTTAATAGCTGCCCTCAATGGCTGGCGTGAAAAAGTATCAGATGAGTAAAAAAAATCAGTACACTTATTATCCAGGGTTAGGAGTCATCACGCCCATAATTATAGGATTAATTAAAATCCCATTGGCTGAAATGAGAAATTAGACATGAATCAAAAGCGACTTCCAAAAAAACATTAGTTGAATTTTACAATCACTTTAAAGAAGAACAGTTAACAATTTGATGAATTCTTCTGCAGTATTATGGCGGGTCTCGTCAGAAGTCCATGAAGAATCGTTATGACATACCAGGTATCATCTAGACACTGAAGCTTAGAAACGACATCTGACTGCCGCTTTTTTTTTAAACTGCTTGATCTTTTATTTGTCATTTTGCCTTGGAATTCTTTTAGAGCTTTGGATATCTACAGCTGGGGTATATACAGAAAAACCGCAGCTATTTATTTACGTTTAACGGCTGAACTCTCTGCCTGCGTAAAATTAAGTTTATTTTTAAAGGTTATATCCTTTAAAGTATGGTGTATTAAACCAACTTCTGAATAAATTTCAGTTTTAATTTATCATACTGATATAGTACTCTAGTTTGCTGGAGAATAAGTGCACATGTATCTTCTTTCAGTAATTTTAATTCCCTAAATTCGTATAACTAAAATGGAGCATGATATCTTTTAAATTCACAATTGCCGTAATATTTTCTGGTTATATCCTAGCATCAATCTAGTTCTAACCTAGTGCCTATTGAATCAATCTAGCGTAGAAGCACACCAACCCAAATTCATCTGCGGCTCGTTTAACACCCATTTAAAGCTTAGCAATTATTTTTTCAGCTTTTTCCAATATTCCAACTTATCGCCAGTCTAAATTATTACTCACTGTTGAAAATCTGCAAATTCTTATATATTTGTCAACTGCCCCTTGTTATTAGTCATTAAATATTTACTTTCAGAAATTTGCCTTGCTAGCTCAATCGGTAGAGCGTGTGACTCTTAAAGTGTTTCCTAGCTAAACAATTAAAGTCATCACAAGGTTGGGGGTTCGACCCCCCCGTAGGGCTTTAGTTTTTACCTTGTTAAAACAAAGAGGTTTATTCTTATTTTTTTCAAGCTTTTTTTGAAATTTGCCTAACGCTATATTTATTTAGTTTTTAATTCTTTAAATTTTACATAGGTTGCACAGACGATATAATTTTTTTGCTTGGAAATGCGTTGGCTGGAACTTGAATAATTCTGGCATGGTATCGTACAAGTTTATATGCAAGTCATATAATTTTTATACTAAAAGACGAAAATACCAGAGACACTTGATGGCATAAAGTAAAAGGGACTGGTTTGACGCTATAGGCATGTATCACAAGAAATTTATGTTTTCGTTCCACCCCTAATGAGAGTTCCTAATAGTAATAAACTATCCTCAACTTGTTTTCCTTAAGCTAACCATACTCTTATATGAAAACTTTTAAACTTTTTCGAAAACTCATTATCTGTATTATTTAATTAAAGCCCTAAAGATTCTTTTACTTCAATTGAACTTTTGGGGATAAAATTCATATTAATTGAATGGAAATAATGTTCAAGAACGGTGGAGCAACATTTGGATATTTATTTGATATTCCGACGAGAACTGTAGGTTTTTCTTGAAGCGGTTCAAGAAATCTAAATCAATAGACAAAAGATTACTATTCAACATCTTATTCCTCTACTCAAGATTGATTAATAATTTGTTATTTCAAAGTAATATTTGACCGAAAGCTCGGAGTTTTAAATTCTAACTGGATTAGGGTACATAAACGTTAGAGCATTTTATTTTTACTTGCAATTCACTGTACCAACCTGCGAATATTACTATATAACCTATTTACTTGTTGAAGACGTTTTCAGTCAAATACTTGGACAATGTATAAAAGTTCAAAGATTTATAGACTAAAAGTCAATGTATGTTGCTGCAGAATCCGATTTTAGGCAATCAGTACTCAATTTGATAGGACATTAGCAGAAAGTAATTTAATTTATAAATTTTAATTGACAATAGATTAAATAATAGCCTAAGGATATTAATATAGATCCAAAAACATTTTTTAATAATCAAGTAAATCGACCCAGTCGGGAATCGAAATGAACGACAAACCTTAAAAGTTTTGAAATTTTTCTTGATATTCCTAATAAAAAGTTATCAGTTTTTGTTCCAAGTTCTGGGTTTCTAGTTATTTACCCTTACCCAACGATACCAAGCTTGGAAAAACCAAAGTAATATGAAAAACGAAAGTAAGATACAAAATTAAAGAGAATTGCTAGTCCATAAAGAAAACGTATACATGTCTTAAAGGGATGTCATATAATACTAAAGATAAATTTCACTGATTTGAAAGTATTTACAACCATCATTTACAAGTATTTGATTGCACTATGGTTAGTATACAGAGTTTGGGTGTGTCTGATAGACTGAATGAGAAATTGGTACTGCCTTTGAA
Organism: Geotrichum armillariae; assembly: GCA_030674515.1. NCBI lineage: Eukaryota > Fungi > Ascomycota > Dipodascomycetes > Dipodascales > Dipodascaceae > Geotrichum > Geotrichum armillariae. The sequence goes on along the minus strand of JAKTYJ010000092.1, from coordinate 23,681 downwards.
GACCACTGTAATGCTTAAGTTATAGATGAATTCGCTTTTTTCCTCCTAGAGATTAATTAACTTACGCTAAGCTAGGTTGTTGACACTTGAATTCCACCTTTGTTAACTGTCTTTTAAAAAGCTATAAATGAAGTTTCGTCAAAGACACCACTCTTTTTTTTTCAAGACCAACGCAGCGTCAATAGTAAACCGTGAAATAGAAAAAAACATGTATATTCTCGTCGGATCTCCCTCAATGTTAATTTTGAGAATATCAGGACTAGCCTACTAAGGTTCATTTCCATATTTCTTTTCATGACGGATTCCAATATCAGAATATCCTAATAACTAATTAAAATACTCATATCCAGGTCTTAATAACTAATAATTTTCGTCTAATCATGAAATTGCCGGATCCAGGAAACAAAAATCAATTAAATTAAAATGTGAGCATTGAAAACAAGTACAATTTTTTTTTTTTAGTTAAATTAGGTGTGTCACAAACTTGAAATTCATGTTATACATAGTACGATAGGATCTGGATATAAGCCTCGTAATTAAATTTTCTAATACGATTTGACATACGTACAATCAGAGGTAGGGATTTTGAAATATCATTCTTTTTTTATAGCGATCAGGTATCATCATGTAGTGAGTTTATATATAAATTAGTTCTGAGTGGGTGGTGCAAGATCTGATCAAGAGTAGATAAAGTAGGCCTTGATGAATATAATGATTTTTTGACTCAGATTATAGAGTGTTCTGAGTATCATATACTATGAAGGATTGAACACTGTAAAGCGGACCAACTTCAAATATCGTGTGTTCTTTCAAAAATGTCGTAATCCGTCTCAACATATAAAAAAGTTCATAAAATATAAAATAATCCAAAAAAAAATATCTCTTAGCTCCTTGATTGCAGATGAATATCCCTCATCCATTTTTGCAATAAAAAAACATGCTTCATTATTAATAACTTTTTTCTTAAAGTTCCGTAAACGTTTAGGCCGAGCTAGGCCCAGCCGAGCTAGATCCAGGAGTAGTCTCGTCGGGAGTAGCTTCATCAGAAGTAACAGGAGTATCAGTACTAGGGCCAGCCGAGCTAGGACCAGCTTCCAAACTAGGACCAGCTTCCAAACTAGGACCAGCTTCCAAGCTAGGACCCGCTTCACTCTCAACATTGTCTGGATTCAATCTCTTTCCTATTTTCTCATCTTGGTCCACTAAAACTCTTGCTGGAATTTCTTTTACCAAATCCCTCTTACACAAAGGACAGGTTCCGTTCTTTTCCAAAATCCAAGGTGACACACATTCATCATGGAAAATATGGTGGCACGAAAGCATGCGCACCATGTCGTCTGGTGCAAGATCGCCTTGACAAATAATGCAAACGTGGTTTTCTTCATAATGATCGTAGTCATTAGTGTCCTCCTCGTCGTCACTGTCAACTACTTTCTTGGGTTTGGCCATTTGTGATGAAGGGTAAGCTTCAAATAACGAGGATGAGTTGCTGAACCCTAATGTATCATGTTCTTCCACCGTCAGTCCTGTACCGCTCGTAGCACTATCATGAGTATAAGTCGTGTAAATGTTTGAACTGTCAATGTTTTGTAGCTTCATGTTGTACGATAGTTCACCATATTCCACAGCTGGAAACATACTGTTCAACTCCCGCTGTGTGAGACATTTGACGGATTTTCTGTATACACTGGCAAGTGAAGGGTGACGTCCTAGATCGACTTCTGTAATTGAATTACGGTCGCTCGAAGTACTAGGAGTGGTAGAGTTGGCTCTTGTAGAACGAGTGGTAGTTGGCGCAATCAGTCGTTGGGTATCTTCCGCTTGATTGCTATTTCCACTACCGCGGAAGAGTCTAGAGAATCCTCCGTGTCGTCTGGCCTGCTGTTGGGCTGACGGTGGAGGAGCTGTAACCGTTATACTCGTCATACCCACTGACGACGTTGTACTTAGTGGTGTAGTGCCACTGGTATCAGTAGCAGGTCGGGTCCGACTGGCTGCTTTTTGCTTCATTCTGTTTACACGTTGATACGTGAAGACAATATAAAACATGACCAGGACAATCACGATGACTCCCATAATCAATCCGACATAGGTTCCACCATTCATTCCATCTCTGCGGAGCAATCGGGAAGGTTCATCTTGGAGGAGCCCAACAGGAGCAGCTGATGCGCGTAGGACGAGTCCTGCTAGGAGTAAGTGTAGCTTGGGCATTCTTTTGATATTCTCTTCTAAACAAGAAATTTGCTTGAAAAAAAAAGGCCAATTGACTTTTGTTTAAGAGAAAGAAAAAAAAAAGAAGAAACAGAATGATATTGAGACCAAGAGATATAAAAATTGGGCATCTGTTTACGCGGAGTTTATTTTTAGTCGCGTCCACAGCCTTGTTTTTTGTAGGGGGTCACGTGAAGACATATCTCTATAGCAGAATCTGGGGACCTGGACTTAATTCGAATTTCACCCTGAGAATACAGCGAAAAGGCTCAAAAAAGAGCAAAGAGGCTGTTCTGATCATCGATATAACAAACCTCCTGCCAAAAGGCTTAGATTCAGCCTTTCATATATTTTCATCGACTTCAGGCCTTCAACCCGCTTTACATGCGCAGAAAGGTACTGCGCAGTGCGCGCACTACTGTTTCGTTTAATTCATCAAAATTAATATTATTGTTATACAGGGCTCTGTTTAAAATCATTTAAATACTAAACTTCAACTCCTTCTTCTTCAAATTTACGACCTTTTTTTTTGTATTATTGACAAAATTATTATTATGCGCGCAGGGACAATATTTTCATCTCTCGGCTCATTATTTGCCCTCGCTACTTTGGCCCTCGTGGCTCTTCTTCTAGCTGGTTCGACTCGCACCTCCTCGCTAGTTAGTAACACCTATTTTTTAAAGATTGATTTCTCAGGCATTAAATCAGATGTGATCCCTAGCTTAGAAACAATGGCCTCTGCAGATAAGGACCGTCTGTTACAGTATAAATTCTATACGATTGGGTTATGGTCATACTGCTACTGGAAGGACAATGGTGAGATCGCTGGGTGCACTAAACCTTCTGCTAGATTTCATTTCTCCCTAGTAGATATTGTCTACAATACCTTGGGTTACATGACCAAGGTCAACCAGCCTGGAAAACTTAACGATGATGTGGACCGCATTGCCAGCATGTCAAGAATCATGATTGGACTCTACTTGGTTGCTCTTGTAGCTGCAGTGCTTGCTTTCATCATTGGCTGTGTGTCTGTTGCTAGGTACAAGACGAGTAAAATCATTGCGACAGTACTCGCTTTCTTGTCCTTTGTAGGCAGCATGGTCTCATCAGGTCTCGCAGCTGGTCTATTTGCATTCATCGATGCAGAGTTTGATAAAGCAAACATGAGTGTGGGCAGTATAATGGGCCGTCATCTCATGACAGTTGCCTGGGGTTCTGTTGCTGCTTCGTTCTTGGGTTTCGTGTGCTTTGCTATTAGTATCTGCACCACCCAACGTCGGTCTCGCAACGCTGTACCCGAGCAACAACCGTTCTTGGGAAGTTCCGTGCCTTTACAGGATACCACGTATCAAAAAGGACCGATTGACAGTGAACATTCATCAGCAAACATGTACAACATTTCACCAACAAGCTCGTATAACCATATCCAGCACGATGGTCAATATTATGACCCAACTTCAAATCAGCATCCTTCATACTATGACCCTAATGCTAACCATGCGTATCACTAGATATTCATGTATTAATGCTTTAATGAAATGAAATTTACAAGAAATCATCCGTTTTGCTCGGGGTTTGGCTGGCGGGTTCTGAAATGTATATAAACCTACCAATACCTGCACTCGAAATTGAGAGACGAAAAAAAAAAAATGAGACCTGAACTTGAAGAACCAAATAAAGTCCAAGGAGCAGTTGACGAGGTAAGTTTTTATAACTTCCATCACTTCTCTCTAACAAACTAGATCATTGCAGGCTCAATACATGGAGGTAAAATCGGCCTTGCCTCTGCCGCACTCTTTCATTTTTCATCCATGAAATTTTGGCCCCAATACCGAAATGTACTGACAATCCAGTTTCGAACTTTTGTAGCGGTGGGAATTATACTGACTCCCGCACTTTGGCATGTTGAAATGTATCTACTCAGGTATGAACAGGAATGCGCGGTCAAGAGGAAACAGGAAAAAAGAAGAATAATGGAACTAGAAGTTGAAAGTGGAAAGTTGGTAGATGTCTTTGGTAGGTGATATATAGCTATCTATAAGTAAATAACCCATAATTGTCTCTATAGCTCAAATGCAATGCAAGTTGACCACTTGTGCCTGGCATCTATATCTATAGATCCTGGTCATGCTTAAAGTAGAATGAAAAATCAAAATCATTTTCCTTCATGAGAAGATTCTTAAACAATATCACTGAGGATGAACTGTTCTTGAAAAATATTTGTATTCGCGGTGAGTCCTGAGTAAGTTGACAGCCAGTCAGATCAACACACCTGAACCAGAGGGGGTATAATGGACAATTGTCAATATCACTTCGGCACCTCAAAAGAATGTCATGCGACGTTTCAGCAGAATAAATGAACCCATAGTGTATGCCTTGGCCCCTGAACAGCTTGAAAATCTTTAATCATAGTCCCTTACACAAAACTCAGACGATATCAATTGTAAACTTTCGCTCTGTATTTCAAAACTTCACTCCACACGGATTTCAGTTCATGTTGTGTATTGCAGTCTTTGTGATGAGCAGAGACTCGTTTATGACCAAAAAATTTCATCAATAACAGGCTTCTTAGATATCTGTTCAGCCTTTAAGCGCTCTATAAGCCGTTAGAAATTGGAAATCGTTCATGGAACACATGATATAACAAACTTGAGCCTGTATCAAGTCCAAAATAGCTGGATAGTTCCAAGGATATTCATGAGATGTGCTTTTGTTATTCTAGGTGAAAGCCTACCCAGATTCATGAGGTGGTCGTAGTTTGAGAGAACGCCATATTGTTCAAACAAAGTAGCTAAGTTCCAAAGCTCATACAGTTCATATAGATATTTCTTTTGAGGCCACTAATCTTCCTCGCCTCCTCGAAAAATTCAATCACTATAGAGATTTGAATATATCATAGAGCAACGGTGATACCTTTAGAGAGACTCGGCTCAAGCTCATTTCACCTTAACTAGCAACTGTTCCATAACGTAGCAATCCAAAAATCCAAGAACCATATTTTGGTGGTTTGATGGAGTGAGTAAAAATTTGGTTCGATGATGTCGGGCCAGTGTTCTGCTGGTGATTAAGAGGCTGACATAACGAGACCAAATTTCAATTGGCCAAAACGCCGCCAAACGATGAACAAAACCTTCAACACTTTCTTCTAGTTTATTAGCGAAACCTTTAAATTTAGACTCTCAAATTGAGTCTCCTAGTAAGTACTATTGCTCCGTCAAGTCCTCCGGTAAGCTTTGTCTTATATCCTCGGTAAAGATACCGGGCTATTCTTCCCCTCTAACAAACTCTAGATATAAAATTCCTTTCTTTCCGAACTTCCGATCTTTTTCCTTCTTCTTCTTCTTAGACTATGCTTTTCTCAAGACAAGCACTACGCTCTTCTTCTTTCTTATCAATGCCTCTCCGTGCTAAAATCAACGAGTCCATGCTTCCTAAGCTCTCCATGTCCAGAGTAAGTGCTATTCTTTACTATAAGATCAAATACTAACTAGCATAGAGCATGTCTACTGTAGAAGACGATGTCCTATTCTATTCCAATGGAGCTGTTCGCACAATTGAATTGAACCGTCCTACAAAGCTCAACTCCTTGAACCAGTCCATGTGCGACAAAATCACTCCTCGTCTCACCGAATGGATCAAGTCAGACACTGCACACACCATTGTACTCAAGGGTGCTGGTGGTAAGGCTCTTTGTGCTGGCGGTGATGTTGCTGCATTGGCAAGCGGAATTGCTAAAAATGGGGCTGCCGGATCTGCTGAAGCGACATCCTTCTTCAAAGACGAGTACATTCTCAACCAACTAATTGCGACCTACCCAAAGCCCTATATTGCCCTCATGCATGGTATCACAATGGGCGGTGGTGTGGGACTTAGTGTACACGCTCCGTTTAGAGTGGCGACTGAGAGGACTATGTTTGCAATGCCCGAGACTGATATCGGGTTCTTCCCAGATGTGGGTGGATCTTATTTCTTGTCGAGACTGGATGGTGAGATTGGAACTTACCTAGCGCTTACCTCAGATCGTCTCAAGGCCTACGATGTTGTCTCGGCTGGTGTGGCTACGCATTATATTCCATCAGACCTGCTACCCAAGCTAGAAACCCGACTGGTCGAGGCTACGGAAAACACCACTACTGACAAATTCTCTCTGGTCAACAGTATTTTAAACGAGTTTGCTATTGACGCTCCCAACGACTATTCGTTTTCACTATCTGGTGAACGACGTAGCTTGATTGATCGCGCATTTGGAAAATCTACAGTTGAAGAAATTCTCTCTGAACTAGAAACTGAAGGGTCTGAATTCGCACTCAAGACCAAAGCCACTATCATTGCGCGATCTCCTACAAGTGTCAAGACCACTCTCCAAGCACTCCGCAAAGGTAAGACTGTTGGCGTCACCGAAGCCCTCAACATAGAATATAGACTCTCTGAACGGTTCATGTATCACCCTGACTTTGTAGAGGGTGTCTCTGCTAAGCTTCTCACCAAACCGGCTCGCGTGCCTCAGTGGTCACCTCCCACTATTGGTGAAGTCACATCATCAGCAGTCAAAGACATGTTTGCCCGCCAACCCGGCACTAACTCGCCTGATATCCAGTTTGTAAACCCTGACATTGATTTCAAGCAATACCCTCATAGCTTTGGACTTCCTACCGAGCAGGATGTCTGCAACTACATTACGGGTAATGATAACTCAGACCGCGAATTTAAGGTATCAAGGCAAGAAGTGTTTGACCATTTCCAGTTGCGTACAAAGTCCAAAGTGGGCGTAAATCGAAAGATAGCTGAGATTTTGGATAGAAGAACTAAGCCTGATCCAACTGATAGCACCCTCCTAGATTGGATTTATGAGTAGTTTTGTCATTTTTGAATAGCATGTTTTTGATTTTGTAATACACCGAGTGAATATTTCAGAACCGAATTTAATTTTGGTGGGTATTTTGCCTCTTGTTTACTTCTTTCTTTACTCCAACTCCAATATTAATTGCAATCATGTCTGTTGAAGCACATATTTTAGATGCCAACCTGGTTCCACCCCAGCCAACTCAGCTCGTCTATAAAGACGATTGCTCCTACTGTTTTGATACACCGGTATGTCCAGCATCAAAGCCTCGCAAGCGTTACTAACAATTCAGGACTCACCTTTTGGATTAGATGTCTGCCTCAAGTGTTTCTCAGCTTTCTCGCCTGATCCCGCACACAACTATACAAGGCTCCACTATGAATCAGTAGGCCATTCGATATTCCTGAATATTAAACGGTTCCCCAAGCCCAAGAAAGAGGTATGTTTCTTCTATGAGAGATTGAAGTTTTGCTAACCATTGTAGCGAGGAGAATCCCCTGCTAAAATGGCGCGTTTGGTCATTCGCGAAGACCGCGAGGAAGATCTCTACGACACCGAGACATGTGTTAAAGACATCGCTTTTGAAGGCCACCGCATTGATTTGTCGGCAATTGGGACACTTCAAGCGGTAGTAGACGGTGTCATGGCCGCACTTTCAGCAAACAAGAAACAGGAAATCACAGAATGGGAGCAGGAAATCAAACCATGTGTTCATATCACCAATCTCGTACAACTGGATGCGGCTAAGCTGGAATCACAAGCTCTCGCGCATTGCTCACAGTGTGAGTTGAATGAGAATCTGTGGCTTTGTTTGGTGTGTGGCAACCTAGCCTGTGGGCGTGCTCAATTTGGCGGCGTGGGTGGCAACGGCCACGGGCTGTCGCATTACGAAACCTCCGGTCATGAAGTCTCGATAAAGCTAGGTTCGATCACTCCGGAAGGAGGTGCCGATGTGTTCTGCTACAAGTGTTCTGATGAAATCAAGGATCCCTTGCTTGGTGAACATTTGCAGCACTGGGGGATCAACCTTGCAACCGCTGAAAAGACGGAAAAGAGCTTGACGGAATTGCAGTTGGAACAAAACATTAAATGGGATTTTAGTATGACTACGGATGACGGCAAAGAACTGGAACCGGTTTACGGCCCTCAATTGACTGGTATGAAGAATTTGGGTAACTCGTGCTATATGTCTTCGGTAGTTCAGTGCTTGTTTTCATTGCCTGAGTTCCAAAAAACTTACTTTGATCCAGAGAACGAGTCGTTTAGAATGGTCGCGAATCCAGCTGAGGATCTTCAGATCCAGCTTCGAAAGCTTGCAGATGGCTTATTATCAGGCCGATACTCTGTGCCACACCTTGACGCGCACCAAAAGGGAATTGCGCCATCTACATTCAAGAATCTCATTGGCAAAGGTCATGAAGAGTTTTCAACCATGCGTCAACAAGATGCATTTGAATTTTTGGTTCATCTCTTGACTAAAATCTCTCAAAACGCCAAATCCAAAAACCTGCCTGATCCAACCCATATTTTTGAATTCGAGACCGACCAGCGCTTAGAATGCAAAAGCTGTCATAGAGTCAGATACCGAACTGAGAACCAAGAAAACCTTTCTATTCCCGTACCAGCTAGACCTGAGATGGAGGTCGAAGTTGAAGGTAGTGAAGTCACAGAAACGACATACCAGACTGTGGAACTGAAAGAGCTGTTCAACAGTTTCACGTCTTCTGAAGAGGTCGACTTCAAGTGTAAATCATGTGGTCAGTCCGACGGCGCAATCAAGAAAGAGGGTTTCAAGACCTTCCCAGACATTCTTGTGGTTAACGCCAGACGATTCCAAATTATTAACTGGGTGCCTACGAAACTGGATATCCCTGTCGAGGTCTCTGATGAAACATTTTCTTTAGACCAGTATTTGAATGTTAGACCTCCCGCTGGTTCAGAACAAGTGGTCTCTGATGAAGAAGACGAAGCTTCCGACGACAACAAGTGGACCCCAAATGAAGGTGCATTGGCAGCACTTGAAGGAATGGGATTTCCAAGAGTGAGATGCGAAAGAGCTTTATATAATACTGGCAATTCGCCAGACGCAGAAGTAGCCATGAACTGGTTATTTATGCATATGGAAGATCCTGATATTGATGCTCCTTTTGAAGTACCTTCTAACTCTCCTACAAAAACTGCTGCGGGACCTTCAGAAGATCAGATTGCGATGTTACAGGATATGGGATTTAACGCCGCTCAAGCACGCAAAGCTTTACGTGAATGTGCTGGTAACCCAGAAGCCGCAATTGAATGGCTTTTTAACTACCCAACTGACCCTGGTGAAGATGAATCCTCTGCTGTCACCGATGCCACCTCTACTACCGAAGTGCGACCCAGAGGCAATGCAGAGCTACCTGCCAACTACAAACTCAAAGCCATTGTTTGCCACAAAGGCCGTAGCATTAATGCTGGCCACTATGTCGCGTTTATTAGAAAACCAATTGGTGTCGGAAATGGTCAGGGTCCTGAAGGTGAGAAAGATGAGGATTGGGTATTGTTTAATGATGAAAAGGTGGTCCGAGGTGGTGAAATCGGGGAAATGAAAAAGTATGCGTATGTGTATATTTTTGAAAGAGTTTAGATGGTATATAACTTTGCTTGAATGTTTAGTTCTTAAGTCTCCTTCTAACAATGGCATATCCGTATCAGAATCTAGTTTTACATTTTCAACTTCGTAAACCTTGGAAAACTAAGCTTACTGGAAAACGTGGTGGAGTAAGTTAACCATTCAAAGTCCTTTATCTTCAGGACTATTTATCTCAGCTTTTTGAAATAATTCATTGATAGTCCGATGCCTTTGTATTCTCAAATTTGGGTATCAACAGAAACATTCTCTGAATTTCCAACACCGGCATTTCTATTACACCAGGCGGCCTGTGTTCTCAATGCATGGCCTTCAGCGTCTCAGCAATCCCATAACACTTTTACACCGAATTTTGCTCAGAGGCCGCAGATGTAGTCAGATCCAGCAAGATATTACCTATTTATCTTGCATGAATGTATCTTCAACGTCGGACATATTTTCATCGCGGTCATGCTGTTCTACATCAGCAGCGATTTGCAAAACATTGGTATCATCACCCGGATCAACTAGTCGTGCTTCATCATCCTCTTCAGAAAGACAACTGTGAACAACAAAAGAGCGGCCATCATATGCGTAAATATCGTAGTCTTGTTTCTTTTGACACAGCGTAGTCCAGTGTGCGTTAAAATGGCTTGTGGAAGCTAAATCTGTAAACTGAATGACATGGGGATGCTGTTGTGAATTTGAATCCCAAACGCCAACAAAGTTGCATAAAGAAAGAGATATCAGAAGCTGACAGGAATAGTCTGGGCCTTCTCTAAAGGACAGAGTTTTGATTGGTGAGGTGTGTGAGATAATGGCTATCAGATCAGAAAACTGGTCAGAAGATGGGTCAATTTGCCAAATCCAGACTACTGAAGGCATTGAGGCCACGGTCGTGGCCACATACCCACCAACGGGTGATGTACACAGGTGCGTGACCCCTTTTGTGGATGTCGTAATAGGGGAGTATGGTAAACTTGCAAGAGAGTAAATTAGCATTCCAGATGGACTTGACACCGATTCTGACCATACTGGTAAATCGCGGTATACGAATCCTTTAAAATGATTTAACGTTGTTAAAGGCTTGAACGTAGACGGGCTGAGCACAGAAATAGTCTGAGTTTGGTCTGCGACCAAAAGCAGGTCCGTCGTAGGGAAGCTGAGCCATTCAATAGATGTGGCTGGAATTATGTTGATATCATAAGGGCGTTTGAGGTAATGAGGACCGTAATAGGAGTGTATGTGTTGATCTGAGGAGTTGCTGAAAGATGAATAAAGGTGTACTGAGTAGCCAACAGCTGGAGAATCCAGAACAGCTATGAACTGACCGTTTTTTGAATACTTCACTGACTTTGAATCAAGTACAGTGCTGTCAAAGGATATGCTGCTAAGAGGTTCAACGCGTCCTCTGTTACTGACTTGCTTCCGCAGCGAATACGTTTCCAGAACATCACTTGTATATGGCCGGCACACCACGGAAAACAAAGTTTCTTTACCTGTTGAATAAACTGCAGCTAGTTGTGAATATTTGGGCGCTGGGATATCTAGTTCCACGCCGTCGACTGACCAAACTTGAGCACCGGTGACTCCATCACGCCCAAACACGACTATTCTCACGACACATTCAGAGTCCTCGTTAGGGATTGGAATAGTACCCGTCAGCCAAACCGCATTAGAAATGGGCCCAATCGTCAGAATAGTTCCATCGTGTTGATTCTGTTTCTGCCTGCCCATTACTGATCTTCCAATAATGAATGTTCTGACTTCTTCAATACCTGCAATTAACAGTCGTTCTTCTTGACCATCAGTCATAACGCTCGAGTCCCATCTTAAGATCGATGCTGTTCGTGCAAATTTATCACCCAGTTCGCATAATCTTTTCATCGCCATTGTACGCGTAGCTCTAACACATAGCCTTGAACCCATGATGTATGCCATATAGGTACCAGACGGAGAGCATAATGGCGTAACTTTACCAGTATATGAAAAAGGGCTGGACATTAATCCAGTATCTCCAGAATTTCTGGTCATGGTGATTTGTTTTTGCATGGAGAGAAACGAAAAAAAAAAAATGTAAAAGGTACAGTACTCGTAAACAAACCTAAAATGGCCAGGGCAAAAAACGCGATTTCTCCCTTTTCACAATCTCCAACCTAACCTCCTTGGTTTTCTTTTAGCGATCCCTGTTTCTGTATCATAGCTCTTGTTGACTTTTTTTCAGTAGTGAATAGGTGTATTTCATATCGTGAGCTCCTAACTGAAGTACGTGTTGAACTACTCTGTATCTAAGTGTCTAGGTTCTTAGATTGCTGTAATGTCTGGCCCGCAACATTTATCGGAGTTCTACTCACTGGTTGACAAGGAGTCTCCCTTGAGTTCAAGCGCAGCCAGTTCTACGCCTTCTATTCCTGCTACCATTAACAATCCTAGGTATTCACGACCTACAGTTGGAACCTACTACACGCGCAATTCTACGGTTACCTCTCCCATCTTGAGTGCTGTTGATGGAAATGAACACCAATTCAACCAGCCTCCTCCTTTGTCTTCCAGGTATAATGTGTTTCGAAGACCTTCAGTGTCCTCATTAGGTACTGTCACATCAACTATTGCTTCTACTTCTTATGCAGCTGGGGTTGCCAACAATCATCCTGACCTGCCTGCCCTCATCACATCGCGCGAAGTAACTGAGACTCTCAACTCATACAGTGGAGTTCTTAGTGCAGCACAAAAGTATCGCGAAGCACTTTTGACAGTTTCTAGTGCTGCTGCGGAATTTGGCGCAGCGTTGGAAGACTGTGCAAGGTGTAAGGGTGCTGGGTCTTCCGCAGAGTCGCTCCATGCAGCAGGCGGGTTGCATTATCTGGTGTCCAACCATCAGCAAATCCTCGCCAAATCTATTCAACGAACCTTTGAAGTCCCTGTCCGGCGGCAGGTAGAATTATTTAAATCAACTATGGCTTCTAATGACGAAGCTTTTAAGAAAGAGTTGAGAGTAAAGACACGACAGCTCAAACAACACGAGACGGAAAATATGCGATTGTCAAGACTAAGAGTTAGAAATCTAGCTGCTTATCGTCATTCATTGTTGGAGCTAACCTCCCAGATTGATGATATTGATAGACTCAAGTATGATCATTTTGGCCAGGCTTTCGATGCTGCACAGACAACGTCTACAAACATTTTAGTACATGCTGCGTCGGTAGTAAGGGCCGAGGTGGAGATTTATGAAGGAATTGCTCGCAAGGGTTGGTCTGGAGGCGGCCTGGACGACCTTATCGCTGCATGCCCTGACCCGTTTGCTCCAAATGATGAAGAGGAAGATGAATACGACAATGTATCTACCATCTCCAAGACAGTGAGTAATGGTGGAAACAAGTTTGTGGAGACGATTCATGGTCTACTTAATCCTTCTGCATCTTCTGCAACTACAGCAGCTTCATCAGCTACAACCAAATCATTGAAACCTAAGCCATCCATGACATCAGCATCCTTGTCTCTTGTTTCTGACACTCAAAAGCATGTCAAAAAGTCTACCGGAAAGGGACTTTTTAGTATACTTCCCACCAAGTCGATTCTTCCATCATTTGATTCATACAAATCCGCTTCAAATGATAGCGTGTCTTATGATTCAGATGACGAAGATAAAGAAGAGGCTCCAGATAAATCCGATATACTTGGAAAAAAGCCTGAAGAATTTAGCGCGCCTCCGACTGAACCCGCAAATGTGTCATCTGGAAGAACCATTTTGGCAGATTCGCTTTTTTCCAGTCAGATCTCTACGTCTCGACCTGTCTCAACTTACAATAAAGGGCATCCTCATTTGGACTCATTATCCTCTTCTGTTTCAAGCGGATTTGCTAATCAACTTTCTGCAAGCACGCCTGTCAAAGGCCAATCAAACTTAGGTTCAACTAATAGCCCCACGAGGCCAGGCAGTTCGACCATAACACAAAAGCATTCTGACAGTCAACATAACACTCTATCCGCGCATAGGCCTTCTTCATCGCCTTCTACACCAGCTCCAGGTACCAGTGTTGATACAACCGCATCAACAGCATCTACAAGTAGCAAAAAAGGAGGTTCCCATCTACGCGGTCATGGATCATCGACAGATTCAGATGACATGCTGGGATATTCTGGTTGGGGCAATGTTCACAGTTAAAAATTTTTTTATTTATTTTTATTTATTTTAGAAGGCAAAGGAGGAGGAGCTTTTTGAGTTGTCAAGTTAAAAATGAGTTACGGATTCAACAGGTGTTTTCGTTTGGTGTGTATTTTTTGTTTTAATAGCAAGTTAATGGAAATGATATAAAAGTTGCTCTGAAAACTCGACTACTGAATAGTTGGCAGGTATAACGTAGCAAGAGTTGACCCATCGGGCTTGAGAATCCCTGGAGCTCCTGATGAAAAGAACATGCCCATGAATAGCTAAAGAAGGATAACAAACCGCGAACGAGTTGAATCTTTTTGAATCGACTGAGTGTTATGAAAGAAGCTAGAAAGCCAATATTAATCAACGCTCTTTGATGCCTTCCAAGTGATATATAGTCTCTGTATTAAATATAGTGTCAATTGTATACTTAATGACATTTCATATGGCTTCTGTTTTCATCTCACAAACTCAGAAATGTTCGTTACAGTAAATATTCCCACTCAATTTTTTTGTGATACAGGGTTTGAGCCAAGAAGTAGATAAACAGTCATCTCAAGTTGAACGTTATTTCCATTTTAATTTCTCAACCTTCATTCTCTCAAAAATGCCGGCGATACGAAATTCTTTCAAAATTGGCAAACTAGTACCATATGAAGACTGGCATATCAAGCCAAGTAGATCTCTCACGAAGCGTACCACTTACAACTATGAAGCACAGCAAGTTGAGTTTAAAAATTATTGCAGAAAGAATAATCTAAATAATATTGTGACATCCTTGAAGCTCTATGATTTCATCACTAAAGTGGTAATTCCAACGCTTAGCGATAGCACCAAACCTGTTAATATTAGAGAAATCAAGCTGAACGTTGATGCCATTGTGGCCCTCCAAAAGCACCAAGAATCTTTCGGGATAAACTCGCATGGAGATCCACGAAACGACCAAATAAACCACCTGTTGGAAAACTATGGAATCAAAAACCTGAAGGAAAAAGATGAAGAAATTGAGATTTCCGAGGATTCAGAACTTGGAGAGTACAGCATGGCCGAGTTTCAACAAACAATGTACAAATCTCTGACCAAGTATGCAAAAAGTACTCTTCGAAGCCGACTCACATTTATATTATCTCATCTCACGTTGTTTGATGCCAGTTCTATACGAAGCATTGATCTCTCAGGTATTTCCATACACTTAATTCCCGATACAACAGATTCAACACCATTGAAAGTGATTAGTTTCATTTCTGGCAAAGACAGAGAGAATAACAATGCTGTTGCGCGCCATAAAGACCTAGAAATGTGTTCTGTTTATGCTCTTGCTTTGTGGCTTTTCTACCGATTTCAAGTATCTAATGAAGGATTCCCAAACATGTTGGATGGCGAGACTTGGAAAAGTAAAGAGCTTTTTATCAAACTATTCAACATGGGCCGCCGGCCAAATTTATCAGATAATCAGAGTTTTAAGAGAGGCGCTCGCAGAGCGCAAACCTTACAATTGTCTGATCTGTATAGCGGCTTGAATTTCAATCTGACAAATCAGTACATTTCCCAAGGCATTGGCTCTCATTTTTTACACTTGGGAGGAGTTTCGCCTCTGGAGCTTGATAAGTTAGAAGATTGGAGGATGCAGCCGGTTCTGGATTTCTCCACAATTCCACAAGCAACAATTAGATTCTTTGCTGGGTTCCCTACAACTCCAGGAACCTATTACATTCCCAGAAGTCGCGTCATTCCTTCCGATAAATTGCTTGAACAAGTATTTCCAGAAATTGAAGAAAACTTATCTCGTCTTGATGAGCAGCCCTCCAGTGCGAGCCAAAAAGAAGTGGCGTTTCTTATGATGTTGAAAGAACTAAGGATTGTTCTACTTCAAGATACTGCTGTGTTGAGCAAGAAATATCCTTCCCATCATATTTTGCAACATTCCCTTTTCAAGAGTGATGAATTTATTGAATTTGCTCAATCTATGGAGGAATCCCTTTCACGCACATTGGAATCTGAAACAACTCTTATTGTGTCTCCAGACTCGTCTACTGAAAAATCTTTAAAAACACCCTTTGAAGTTTCAGATGAGACTTCTTCTGATATATTTAAAGTGGCTTTCAGCGAGGTTACAATAGTGAGTGAAAAAAACCAAGAGACTTTGGAAAAATTGTTTCAAACTGAGCTTGCACCACAAACTGAATTGCCGTCAGCCAGTGAGAAATTGTGTCAAGTGGAAGCAGAGTTAATGGAAGTTAAAACAGAATCTACATTACTTAAAGCCCAATTGCTAAAAGTCAATGCTGAAACTAAATCAACGACCGCCGAGTTGGCGCAGCTAAAAGCGGGCGTCAAGATCCTTTGGGATATTATAAAGGAAAATGTTGTGAATAAGAGTCAAACCGAGCTAGCTGTCGTAAGAGCAACAAGTGAAACTCAAAACCAAGATTGGGATCAGAGCCAGGAAGGAAATTTGCATTCAAGTATGTCGAAATCAGATCACTTTCTAGCGAATTCTGAAGTCTCACCTTCAAATTTCAGGAATAAAGATCAACAAACAAGTGAAAATCCGGTTCAAAGGGGTCTATCACTTAAAGGGCCTCAGAAGAGCTTAACTTTAATTCAACGTCTTTGGCAAATGAGAGAAATTAAATCTCCCCAGAAATCTCCACAACCTCAAAATCAAGGGCCCGAAAGGCAATGCTTAAATTTTGAAGTTGCTAAATTTATATTCAACCCCTCGGTTACCAGTGTCGAAGATCTTTGGACGGAGTGGTACGAAGGCACAAGCTCAAAACCATCAGTAGTATCGCTGGATTACATTTATGGGTCTTCATGGCGTCGGAAAAAGCCAAAAATTACCAGACAATACGAATGCTTTTCTCGGATTATTGATGAGGTAAACGATACGATCAATAACTATGGATTCTCTAGAAGAAAAGTTTTTGATCGAATTGAGAGGGAGCGGATTAAGATTCATACAGGAGGCAAAGGAAGTCTTGGGTTGTTTTTATTTTCCGAGAGTTTGTTGGCTTTTCGGCAAAAAGGGCGCGGAAACATGGTGCGCTATTTATCTGATTAGATAGAATTAAGAAATATAAGATATTGGTATTAAGAAGTCAATTCCAGCCAGGAAATGAAAAGATAGTAATTCAACGTATTAGCACAAAAAAGGACCATTTCTAAAGCCAATTAAATCAAGTGAGACTGAGTGATCAAGGAAACACAATGGTGCAAGTTAATTATAATATAAATGAAAGTTCAACGCCACCAGTATGCCTAATGTTCCTGGAAGCCAGATCAAAATGGGTCAAATATTTCATTTGATTATTTAACGAGGCCGTTTATAACTCTTCGGAATAACATTTTGAAAGAATCTCAAAAGAAGAAACAAGCTCAAAAGTCTAAACTGAAAGTTCTAATGGCAGAGAGTTGTATAGTTAGTTGAGCATTGTTTGCTGCTGCGCATATAAACCTAAAGCTAGGAATGTTTTGGCATCTTGAAGACCAACCTGATAAATATTATCCATTGGAATAATTCGAAGTGTTATGACTTCGTTTTCACCATCCTCTGTCCTTTCTCGAAGTTTCCCTTGCATTTCGTTGATTTCTTGTACTGGAATTTGTACTTTATACAAGTAGAATCTCATGGTCTCATCAAGCAGTCCTGGGGATAGATACAATTCTTTTCCTTGAGGAGTTAGATCGATTAGATCTTCCATTGATGAAATCTTTAATCCAATTTCTTCTTCCATTTCACGGGCTGCAGCACCTACAAATACATGATCTTTATCGGTGGCACTGGGTTCTTCATCAATCATTCCTGCAGGGATCTCCAGGAACGAAGTAGTTCCAGTTGGGGCACGAGGTTGATCTACCAATACAACATGTTGACGTTTATCAGGCGAATCCGATTCTTCAAGAATAACCAACATGGCAACTGACCCTCCTCGTAAAACTGTAACACCAGGTAAAGGTCTACCATTTGGGTGAATAAGGTCTGCTTTAAGTTTCATGAACCCGATTTTGTTTGACCCAAACAAGTCGATACTTTGAATCTCAATTCCACGCAGACTGAATGGTTTGGTGGAGCTCGAGACGGATGATTCCAGGGTTTTGAGCCAGTTGTTGAAAGGAGCAAATGCAAACAAGGCATCTTGATTGAATTCAACAAGTAGAGGAATGTTTGCTGGATAGTAAGAAACAGGAATCTTTGATCTCAGAAAAGGGACTTCAAAAGACTTCATGATGGCTTTGATGTTTCTCATTTTCTGCGTGGTGGGACATGTCAAGGATTTACAAATTTCTTAGAGCTCGCCATTCTTTTTTCAGCGCCAAACTAGGTTCCAATTGAATTGTTATAAAGAGAATAATTCCAGTATGAAAAGATTTAAAATTTCACCATTTGGAAGAGAATTAAGTCTTCAATTTCCAAAATTATCTGTTTCAAGGTAATTCCAAGCCATCGTTCCTAAATATCTTCAGACCACGATATACGCCAAATTTCATGGAACTCGAAATATCAAAACGGGCTTATCCGATATCCACGAATTTCTGCCAATTAAATCAACAATTCTGCCCGAGGCCTTTGTGGTTTAAATACTGGGGCATTTCCCTGAATTTTTTACTTTCACTTTTTCACTTCAACTTTTATAAATTTTACCAACATGTCCATTACTACTCTTTCACACGACGACTTTGTTGCTAAAATCTCTTCTCGCTACACTGATGTTATTGGAGCCAAACTCGGTGGTGAGGTTTTGTCATTCAGTGACCAGTGGTTCGCTGATGCCTCAAACTTGATTCAACCTGGTCTTCCTATTCGACAAGTCGGCAAATTCACTCCTGCTGGTGCCTGGTATGATGGCTGGGAGACTCGCAGACACAACACTGAGCCAGCTGATTGGGTCATCATCAAGATTGGTGTTGCTAGTGCCAGAATTATCGGAACTGAAATTGATACTGCGTTTTTCAACGGTAACCACGCTCCTGCTATCTCAGTTGAAGGTACTTTTGTAGCCGACGATTCTGAACTTGAAACCGCAACTTGGGAAGAGGTTATTGCTCAAACTGAATGTGGACCTTCTCAAAGACACTTTTTCGTTCGTGAAGCTTTAACCGAGAAGCCATATACTCATGTCCGTCTCAATATGTTCCCAGATGGAGGAATTGCTAGATTTAGACTCTACGGAACTCCTACTCCTGTATTCCCTAGTGATATCAACCAGATTCTGGATCTTGCTCACGTTTCTTCTGGTGGTATTGCAGTTTCCTTTTCTGACCAGCATTTCGGTGCTGTTGATAATTTGCTTATCCCTGGTAGAGGTAAGGATATGGGTGACGGTTGGGAGACCAAGCGTTCTCGTGAGGCTGGCCATGTTGACTGGGTCATTGTACAACTCGGTGCACCTGGACACATTGACCGCATCGTCGTCGATACTGCCAATTTCATTGGTAACTTTCCTCAGTCTATTACAGTTCATGCTGGTAAATTTGATGGTGAATCTGCCATCACTCATGACGACAAGAACTGGAAGCAAATTGTCGGCAAATCCAAGACTGGTCCTCACAAAATCCACGAGTTTATTCGTTCAGATGAGACTTCTACTCCATCTACAGATGATGGTACTCCCATCTACTCTTTCCCTGCTTTGGAGAGCACTTCTACTGAAGTATTCACTCATGCCAAGTTGACCATTATCCCTGATGGAGGTGTTAAGAGATTCCGTGTCTTTGGCCGCAGAGCCATCTAAGACAATTTTGCATATATACTGGCGTTAATTTGATATTAATTGGGCATTAATCATTTATTTGTAGCTTTGTTCACTCGTATTTTCCAAGTTTTGGGTACCATACTTTTTTATTCTACTTGGTTAGTTAAAGATATGACTCAGAATGAAGCATATTCTAAGCTGGAATTTGAGCTCTGGAAGTCATTCTCTTTAATCAAAATGCAAAGAGCTTCAAAGTCTGATAACGTTCCCCCAACCTTGGTAAAATTCAAAAGTATCTAAGCTATGCCTAATTTTTTTATTCCACTTTTGAACTGTTGTCACAATTCAGACTCAGGCATTGGCACCCACGATTACTTGTGGAAGAGACTCAAAGTTTCTTTAATTAATTGCACGATGCAATTAATTCTATATTCACACACTCTCTTGATAGGGTCTATGCTCTAACGATCTACCAATATCGTGGTCCCCTTAAACACAAGATTCTAGTTTAACAGTTGATGTATTGTCACGACTAAACTTCACTACTCATGAGCAGTTACACTCTAAATAAGTTCAGTATAACTAGGAAGAATAGTTTTGTTAATTCTTTGCGATATTATTAAGATCAAGTAACTTATTTGTGAGCTTTTTGTAACTTTTTGTCAGCTTTTTAGTTTAAAGATATATTGAAGCACAAAAATATTTACAATCATCTTTGGATAACTTAGCAATTGGATACAGACATTTTTTAAAGAAATAGTATGTCTCTTTTGGACAATTCTGGTAATTGATTTTGCTAATTTAGGTGAGTATTACAGAAACAAAGCCATTGGTTTTTATTCTCTTTTTGATTATTACTTGAATGCTTGACAATTGACAGCCTCATTGGTTGGAGCTTGTCAAACACACTGATCTTCTGGTATCCTCACCAACTTTTAAATATTTCACATCTGGATACTCTGATACCCAATTTTCTAAACTTGCCATTGCTGTTGACTGCTCAAAGACCGAATTTAAAATCAGGTATGTGTCGCAAAAATTAAGGTCAATCATGTCCAACATAAGCAGATCAAGAACTTTCGCGCGAGGAAAAAATTCAATCAAGATTGAAACGAGCAGCACAAAAAAGTGTTGGCTACTGCAAATCTGTAAACATTTGTGGATAACAGTCTGGTTCTGCAATAAAAGTCATTGATTCAACTTTTATGTTGAGAAATATTTTTTTTCAGATCATCGCGCATAATTCGTTGTTTTTCACTATTTCTTACTTCATCTCAATTTGGCTACGGGAGTATTCTGAATTAGCCTCAATCAGAGGTGAGAATTCTGTAACATGAAAACTGATAGTTATAATATTGAGGTTCGGCATATATTCTGAAAACATCAAGTCTTTTATCCGAACAATTCGAGTTTCCTTGCTATTCCGCCCACAAAACATGACGTTAATCAATCAACCAAAGATGGCTATATTAGTGGTTTCAAGATGCCTTTAGTATACAAGTTTCAAATCTCTTGTAAAAAACCAATTTCAGCATAGTGTGAAGTGCTTGATAACTCAAGCACAGGGCTTTACATTCTTTCCAGTAGATTTGTAAATCTAAATCTCTTGGGAAGTTGACCAGTTTGAACTGAGACTCAAACTCAGTTTTGGTAATCCAGTCTCTATATCCTTAACTATCACGTATCTTGAGTAAAAGCTCCAGAAAAAGTTCAGTCAACGCAACTGCACTCACTATCTTGTTATAAACAATGGCAGGATATGTGGCTTACGAGAATCGGTTTTAGCATAGGGCTTGAGTTTTCTAACTTCAGATTTTTTTTCATCATTTTTCAAATTATTTTGGCTAATTATATTACATGATATAGGGTTTTGTTGTAATTTCCTTCTCAGTTCCAGGCTTCAGACTCTTTTTAGAGTTATCAGTCAATTTTAAGAGCAGTCATGTAGGGTGGCTACCAGCATCCGGCGTTTGATACAAACCGGCGATTTCTTTTTATGACCAATAATAATTTTAGAAAGGATGGCTTCCAAAAATTATTATTGGTCATAAAATGAAATCGCCGGTTCGTATCATACGCCGAATTCTGGTAAACCACCTAGCGCATTGTTGCAAACCCTCCTCGGGTTCTACAGACAAGGGATATGGAAATTCAAGTTTTTCTAATGAAGATTAAATGTAGCAGGGTTTGTATCATGTCGTTAATAAGTTCATTATTTATTGACGGGCGCAATTTTTTAGTCTTTCCTTCTAATATTCTATCGGACAAACAAGTGTGTTTTAATAATCTGTCTTCTCAGTATGAATCGTCTCATGGTTTTTACAAATCGTTCCATATGCTAAGTCATGGACTAGTATTTTTATAGACAATCTCGAAACTACTGAAGCTGCCACTGGAATCTAGATGACAACATTACCAGGACATCACATCTACCCATATCACTAGAAATAGTTGTAAAGAACCTTGTATATATTTTAAACCGACATCAAGATTAAACCAAACCCGATTTAGACTTGTAATTTTATCGTTTTTGGCTAACTTGAAACTCTTTCGCAATACTTTTAATCAATTAGATGACATACTATCTTGCAACATATAGAACAAACCGTAAACGACTTTTTCGGATTCATGAACGTAATAGACGATTGTTGAAAAAAAACCAACAATGGTTTAAATAGTTGAAGAAGCTAGAAATTTGGTAGAATCACTACTGTAGTTTTGAAAGTAAGACCGTATTTGTGATTTACTGGAAAAAAACATGTAAGTTATCTCTCAGTGAATTGCTGAATGATTGAGACTATTAATTCATCTGTTTTTTCAGTGAACTAGAAGCAATAGTCAAGCGGACGACGGATGGATCTGGTGAAGGAGTGTGGCTGAAGCAAATTGTAAAAAATTCTGGATTTAAGAAACTCTAGTTATGATATTGGTTGGTTGGATAGAACTAATAACCAACTAATTTAGGGTATCTTTGTGATACATGCCTCGGTCAGTAGAATATCCACGATATGGGTCCAAATTCATATTCATCATGGCAAGACTTTTGCCAGTGTGATTTGATGTATTTCATAACATCAAGGACACGAAAGTTGGTTTCATAAATTTTTTTTCTTTGGTCCCATTCAAATATTAACATTTTTTGTTTTTTAGATTCAGTAAAACATTCAATTTCTCTGTTCTGCTCTGTTTGCCCGCTGTTTATTCTGTCTTATAATTGGACATAGGAATCCAATTTGTAAACGAAGGTCTGAAATTAAACATGAGTATTTTAGCTGTTATTCATTGAAGAGCTATAATTTGGGCATTTCAAAATTGAGCAAATCAATTGTTTTGAAAATTAAATCCCATATGGGTCTACACCTTGAATTTTAATCTCGTAAATTTCAAAGTACAAGAAATTTGGCTTACACTAAAGTTGAGAAACTGCTATTCATCTAGTTGTGAAATTATCGTTGATGATAGCTTGTGGGTCCAAATCTTTACACAAATCAATTGCAATTTGGATACGATATACCCAGACATTTGCAAAATTGAAGGAAGATTAAAAACTCTTGAGCTGATATAGGAATCAGTTATTTCATCTAATAGATGATTATCGGACTAAAAGTTTGATCATACAAAGTTTAGCTCAACTTTGTGTCGAGTACATTTATCTTGAAAAGATCTGCCACGCCAACGAATAATTTTTAATCAACTAGCATGTAGGCTAAAGTGAAAAGAAGAACGTAGGAAAATATTTTCTTGATCTTTCAATATATACAAGGAAAAAACTTACAGGGAAGGAACTATCATTTACTCTTCTGACAGCATGGTCTTAAGATACTATTTTAAATTATGAAAAATTGTACAATAGAAACCTGTAAACATGAATAATCTGTCAAATCCAATTTACTAAAAATAATACTTCTACTCTTTTGAAATTATTCCAGTTATGTCAATATTAAATGGAAAACACATTGTGTATCGCAATCTCACATGCTCTCACCAACGCTGGGTCCTCGCTATTTTGCAATTTAGTCCCCACAAAGCCCAAATTATTGATAATCCCTTTAAACGTCTTTAAAACCGCTTCTTCGTTTGATTCTCGCCGACCTTTTGGTTGCGCAGTTACTAACCTGCTTGAAAATTTTCCGAGAATGTCATTCAGTTTTAAAGCGTAGTCGGGAAGTTTCC
>JAKTYJ010000091.1:0-32299 GCA_030674515.1 Geotrichum armillariae | reverse complement strand
CTGCCTACGATGGTTATGAGGCTTCTAAGCAGATTATTATTGACTGTGAGAACGCATTGGCTAACTGGACTCTTGACCAAGCTGTTGTCAAGCCTACTTTGTCGATCGTTCGTCATACCGAGGAAGAGTATCTAGACGATCACAGCGAGACTTGGGACAAGGAAGACGAAGAGGATGAGAAGGTCGCTGCTTAAGGTCATAAAACACAACATTATAATTCCTTTCAAACCTTTGTTTTTGAAATCCCTCTGTTTACAGGATTTTGCTTAATTTTTAGTTAATTGATTATTTCTTTTAAAATTAGAAGCAGTTTCTGATAATTTCGCTTAGCAGCATAAGGCGTTTGCTACTGAAGTGCATGTAGCACTTATTGGGTGATACTAGAATGTTCGATTGCATAGATTTCAACTCTAAGAATTTGTTCTTTTGTATTAATACAGTGCAGTTAAATTACAATATCGCCTAAACAGCATCTTCAGGTCGCTCAATCACAATCTCGTGAACTGGAGACCCACTTCCTTCAATACCGCCTTCTAAATCACTATATGGCCCATTTCCAGGCGCCATCTGTAGATCTTCAGCATCCTCGTCTGAAGCTAGCATAGAGTCTAGCGAATCTCGCTTGTCAAACGTAGTCAATGGTACTGCAGACCCTGCAGCCGCAGCACCCGCGAGCCCACCTACGCCGCCAGCGTAGTAGTACTTATTGGGCCCCCGGCTTGTAGAACGTCTTTGTGGTCGATGCCATCGTGACATGCCCGAAAATAAAGAGTCTACCAATCCTGTCGGTTGATCTCCGTCAGTGTCATACCCGTCCATAGAGTCGCCAGACCTAGATCCGTCCTCATAGTGCACACCGCGTGGTCGGCTTTCGTTCAACAGAATAGCCTGTCGCATCAGTCTTCGGTTTCGCCAGACGAAAAATATAAGCACACAGGTTAAAATAACTACAACCACCAATGCAACAGCACCTGCCCGGTAATAAGCCTTCCACGTCGCTTCTTCAATCTCTTTGTCAGTCGTGTCTGTTTTATCTGTCGCTACACTCTCCTCGCCAGCAGGTGTCTCTTGAGCCACAGGGCTCTGGCTCTCTAGATCGTATCCTGGAATCTCAATAAACTGGTTAAGGAGTGTTCGAGAAATTTCAGGCAGGTCAAAAGGAACCATATGGGATGAGTTAAACACCTTTACGTAAGTCATGTTACGGCCACTTTGGAAAGTTCCAGCAGCAGTTCCATTCACGTACCAGCTCTCTTCAATCTCTCCGTCTTCAACCTTGAACCCACCTGAATGTTTGCTAGGTGGTTGATTGGGCAATTGCACCTCATCGCCACCCCAGCTCATGGCTTCAATCAGCTTGGTATTTCCTACATGATTGCAAATCAAGTCCTTGTCGCCGTTGAAAAGCAGCACTGGTACACCAGCAGCAATAATACCAGGAATAATTGTGTTAGCAGGCGCAGAGTTTTTGGCATTGAACGCTCGGCCCACGGGGCCAGAACACTCTTTCCATTTAACCTGCTCGTCTTTATCGATATTAAGAGCGTTCAACACATCAGGTCGACGCAAGTAAGGAGTAACCGCTTCCAAGTCTGGTGGCCAATTCATTCCACATGACGAAAACGTGTCTCGCAATCGGACATCGTACATGTTCACACAAGCTTTAGGGTCTGTTGCTTTAAGCCCTGTTGCTTGGAACATTTCTTGCAGTAGTGTGTCAAGAATCCCATCACATCCGTCGACATTGATAGAAACTTCAGGCATTGCCGCCAGAGCCTTGGTGCACTCTCTATGCTTTTGCTCAATGTCGGCAGCAATACTGCTGCCCTGCTTAACAAGTCCTGATGAATATGCAAAAGGAACATAAGAGAGATATTGTTGAACGGGGTCGATCCAGCCGTTGCCAATCATGATCCCTTTTAAGTTAATTGACTGGAAACCATTAACCTTGGTCAGGTCCAGGTTCTCTGAAATATTCTTGTTGCGCTCGTTGATAGCTTTAGTCAGATAAGGAATATACTGGCCAGCATATGACTCTCCTGCAATATAAAAGTCGTGATCCTGGTGTTCGGGGAATACTGCAAAATACTTATCCATGAAGGTCAGCATATCAGCTGCCATCTCGGAAAGCTCATGGATGTATGAGTCAGTATTTGACGTACTCAGGCCTACGCCAATAGGCTGGTCAACAAACAGTAAATTGGCATTTTTATTCCAGGACCCGGGGTTGGGTACGAGAGTTTTTTCATCCTTGACACGGAATGGTCCAATTTCCATCAAAGCACCATCCATAGACGAGCATCCAGGTCCACCATTAAGCCAGAGAACCTATAGCGTGTTAGCACTAAAGAAAGATAAAAGGTTCAAACACACCGTTTTCTCCTTGCTTGTAGTCGTAAATTCGCTATGGAAATGCCAAAAAAATAGGTTTCCGTTATGCTCAGGTTTAATTGGAATATGCCTAAAATCCTCAGTTAGTTGTCATTGATAAAAGAACCATTCAAACCACATACCCAGCATGCATTAATGGAGTGTGTCCCTTATAATTGTCGAGTCCAGGTAGTGAGCGCACGTAGAACTCCCCTGACGAGGATTTTGATCTCTCTGTTGCAGCCTCAACACCCAGCAGCGCAAAAACAGCAACTAGAACCAAACTACAAACTCCATGAAATGACATGGCACATGGGCGGTGTGTTTTCTTGTGGAATCTCATCTTTGAAGAAGGTCCTTCACGATAGTCGGCGATATGGAATTTTCAAGGTTTATGTGGAATGTGTAGGGGCAATCAAGAAAAAGGGTTCAATGATCTGAATAATGCGAATTGATTAAAATACCATAAAAACAAATTTTCTATTCACCAAACAGTCGGAGTTTCTTCGCAAGAAGAGAGAAGAGAATAGTCTAGTTGGTGGTTTATGGCTTTAGCAAGTGAAATTGCGCTTTTGGCTGATGGGAAGTACTTGAGATCGAAACCGTGGTCTCTTTATGGCTGAGTCAGCTATACATACGACACCTACTTTTTCTCCGCGGTTCGAGACAAAGAGGTGCCCAGTAATATAGAGGGCCTGTAGTTGTCAGTATGACTTTGATGTCTACTTTCAAAAGAACATGAAAAATGTGTAGAGATATGAACAAAGTTACAGACATGCTAATGGTACTATAAAAGTTTGACAGTGATTCACATCGAATAGAGCTTGCGCAGTATCTCCACCATGGCAAAGGATAACTTCAATAGGCTTTTAGTACAGAGACTAGTTCCATGACTTGAGATGACAACTAAGACATATTCTAGCTTTATTATCAGGATTGAGCTTTTTTCAGCAAGACAGCAAGAAGAAAAAAACAGTCAAGTTGACAGATAGGTTGGTATAGTTCATACAAGTAGTCTTGTGTGCAATTCACATTTGACTGGCGAGATCGTTTAAAGCTGCTATTTATTTTTCTGGCTCAATGAATTGATATGTCTACTGACTTCCGATATATCTACCTAGAACTTTATTCCAAGTAATGTATATGAGTCAGAAGATCTAACAGGAGTATAGACTTAAACTTAATACAAGCTTTGAAATAAACACTGTAAGATACAGTTTCTACGCTGGACCCTAATTTTATTGCATGAGCAATTAGCTTGTTAATCATGGAATTATATTGATTAATCTCCTTGATTGTGGAATTCTGAATTAATAGGTCGTGCACATTCAACATAAATTACAACGGCTGGAAGTCTAAAGGCCCTGGAAACGGATATTTTAAAGCTAGAAAAATGTTCCAAGAGAGGCTACTAAAAATAATTTAATCAGTAAAATAGCTCAAGAAATTAATATTCTTCTTCATATTTAATTATGCAAACCTGGTATAAAATGATTTCAACTAATTCACCCCAACTATAATATGGTAAATTTTTGAAGTTGGCGATTCTCAATTCATGTCGAAGTATCCTTACTGATGCGAACTTTGGTAATACAGACTAGGTAAAAATGATTTAATCTGAAAAAGTGTTGAATTTATGAGATATACATCTCAAACTAACAAAAGTTATAAATTCATTTCAAAAGAATCTCTTTCTAATTTCAGTAACATCATATCTTCTAGATAGATATCCCAACTTGAGGAACTTAAGAAACCCTTAGATTTCTTAAAAGCTGATCCATTTACATGCTGGGTATCAAGATTAATATTTAAATATACAAGGATTTACTTGAAATCTATAGTTCAAAATCTGCGTTGTATTGAATGCAGTTTCACTTGCTAGTAGAACCGGTTCGCCTACTGCTAATACCAGATAGCTAATACCAGATAACACCTATTAGGAATAGCCAGTAATGAATCAAACGAAGATAAAAGAACTGATCAGACCAGGTGAGATTGAACAAAAAAATCGCAAATTAAACTTTTACAAGAATTGGAGTACCCCAAACCACCATGTTTTATTCTGAGAAAAAACCAAAAATAAGGTAGGTGTCACAAATATTTAGCATACTGTATGTACAGGTACAGATTGTGCGAATGAATAAAATAGCGAACCTTCGACGGAAATCTCCAAAAAAAAAAAATCCTGGTTGAAAGTTATTAATTAAGTTATGTTTCACTTCACTTTTCAAGTGATTAAATTCAATCTAGAAGTAAATTTGCAGGAAAGTAGTGGCTCATCCAAGTCTATTGGCAAGAAAAAATGAATGAGACCTGAACTGATTCATGCTCTAATCAGCTCAATTACAAACTTTCTACACAGTGATGATATAATATAACCCCCTCGAATGTTTCATTAAAATAATACCTGAAAAAAATATACTCCTTGTTTTACATAAATGACAATACAGCAGCCTCGCTTTGAAACTCTCCAGAAGACTTTTTCCTCTGGTCCCCGAGTTGACTTCCTCCTGGACTGCTGACACTAGTTGATCGCTCCTTGGTAAATGAAACAAGCTTAGTACTAGCTTTTCGGTTAAGTGCTGAATGGCTATCTCTTGCGAGTTTGCGACCATCAAATGTTGAAATAGATGTGATTCTAGATCCAGAAATACTAGTGATGGTTCTTGCGTCGGCACCATCCATACTGTACGCAGCGCTATTGCGTTCTGGGGAATCAATGGCCTGGCCATAAATAATATGACGCGTCGAAGGCCCTGGAATCGTTTCCCACTGCCATTCACCTCTGGAATTTAGATACGGCTGGATCTCATCATCGCTTGATTCCGCATCCATGTACTCTTCACCAGAACTAGCCGTCCGATAAATTTCGTTATCAGCACTGCTTTCAGTAGCGTCGTAGGCAGTTTGGTAATATTGGTGAGCAGTAGTAAAAGTTTCTGCCGAGCCAGCGAAATGTGGAGACTCAACAATGGCGCCCAAGTTCGATGCACTGGAATATGGAATAGCTGGTCCATAGTGATGTTGCATGTTTTCAGATTCAGATGAAGAGTAGGAGCCAATCGAGCCAGAATGACCAGTGTGACGACTTTGACGGTCGCTTCCGCTATATTGATTGTAGTCAGAGTAGTCAGAAAGTCCTCCACTGAGAGGTCTACGAATAGGTGAAGAAGTATCACGGGAAATAGGACCTGTAGGAGCTCTGCCTTCTTCATTAACCATTCGAATGCTTGGTAACTCATCAGAACCAATCGTAGCCAATGAACCACCTTGATCTCGTGCGTGCCATCTTTTATTGACCTGGTTGGTTTGCCTCCAAGAATTGCGAGCTCTGACACGAGAATGATGGGTTTCCGCCTCATTTCGAAGCACAGCCTTAGGCGGAACTTCTGGTGATTTCACCAAAACCAGAGGAGACTGAGTAGTTGTAGCAAGACCTACACCAAACCCGGCACCAAGAGCAGTACCAGTAGCCACCGGAGAACTGGAACTTGACTCTGCAGCGCCGCGCTCAAGGTCAGCCATAATATTCCTTTGTACATGCTCCAGTTTCTCGTCTCCAACATGTGTAATATCACTACCACCCTCAGAGAAAAAGCTAATTGGAGAGGTTTGGAAGTCCAGGTAAGATTTGGGATTATCCAACTTATACATGTTGAACTCAGTTGCACGGCCTGGAGAGTTGAATCCACCTTCAGTGGGAGAATAAATAGTAGTAAACGATTCATGCAACTTTTCAGTGCTACTATTGTAGGGCCGACTGGTAAAGTTGGAAGGAGGCACTTCGATTTCTTGGCCCTGAGAGCTTTTGATTTCATCTTCAGGAAGAATGGGACAGGAGATAGGGCCACGCACTGTCTTTTTGCGTCGGCAGCATAAAAACAAAAGAACTAGTGCAAGAATGACAGCCACAGGAATAAGAACTCCGCAAATAATAGCAATGGTTCGCTTGGAAATTCCAGATTTCTGTGAGTCTGGAGCTGATGCGGCTGAAATTGATGTGAGACTGGAGACTGAAGTCTCAACAGCCCTGACATTCAGTACCAACTTGTCCTGGACATCATTTTGGTCTGCAAGTGTGATTTGAGTACCTGAGAATGAGTCGGGAACTTTGCCATTGAGAGTGAAATTGCCGCGGTGAAAAGTAAGCCAAGTTGCGGCTGGGTCGAACGAAGAGCTGATATCAACACTTGAACTAGAGTTGACGACTGACTGGGGTAAAGTGTATGAAAAATATTCACCCATGGTTGCATTGATCGTAGGGAGTGAACTATCACTAAACAAGGTTCCATTGTTCAGAGACTCTATCGAATTGGCTGTTGCATTTACTGATAGATGTAATGCGATATTCACAAAGTCGTTGTAGATGTTGGTAATGCTCAGGGTGTACGAATCTCCCTCAAAATCATCTGGAACTGTTCCGGTAACTGAGGCAGATGATGCTGAAAGCCACTTGCTAGTCGTGTTGATTGCTAAGATATCCGAGCTTGTAATGGGATGATTGTCCAAAAAAATATCATTCATAGGAAGAGAATAAGAAAAACTGTCTCCCGGAGTTACAGTCTTGTTGACAGAAGTAACATTAGTTGAAAACTGGTGAGCACCGACCTCAAGATTAAAGTCCAAGGAAACACTAGAATATCCAGAGATTTGAATAGCCAGTAAGATCAGCGAAAATGATTCTGAAGGAGCAATTGCCGAGTTGACAGCTGGGGCCTGCCCAGAAAAGGTGAACGAGTTAGAGTCGAAAGAAACCCAGACAGGGAGCGGCGTGTGTGAAGAAAGAAGAGGATAGTACTGAATGATTGGGTCGGCAGAAGGAGAATTAAAAAGTTCTGGAGAAAGAGCGATAGAGAATACTTCGTTCGGTGTAAGAATTAGACTACGTGAGTTTGCAATTTTTCCTGAATCTCGTAAAGCAGTAGTAAGAAGTGATTCGTTTGCAATTGTCGCAAGATTAATATTAGTGATGGCTAGTGAAGAATTAACGGAAGTTTCTCCAGAATTGTCGTTGGCAATGACGTCAAACCATATGCTATTTGTTTGAGAAGATGTTGACGAACTAGACGGAGCGGTTCCTGTAAACATACGAGTGGTTGAATCAAAAACCAGCCAGTTGGGGAGGCCGGTTACATTATAAACTAATGCAGAGCCATCGGAAGATGTAAAAGTATCAGCAGGTAGTTGATATGAGTAGGCTTCGCCGTACTTCACGAGTGGTGGATACTGCAAAGCAAGTGGATATGAATTAATGGGCGTAGCCCTCGACAGCGGCGCAAGCAACAGCAGCAGAGCACCGCTGAAGCTATAAGATGTCTTCATGGGAAATGAGTGTAAGAATAAAGAGTGGAAATTTTTGGCTATTGCGATAGTTCAAGGATTAATGAGAGGCGTGAAGGCATAAAAGCTGAGAAAGAAGGGAAAAAGAACGGCTATAACATGAAAATGAATGACTTGGAAGAAGAAGAAAAAGAAGGAATTTGAATAAGTAAAAGGAAGGAATAAAAGCCAACAGGCGAAGAAGATAAAAAAAAAATGAATTTTTCTCTTGTTTTTTGACCATGACATGAGAGAGGTCGTACCTGATATACTCTGGAGAATAGGGGGAGTAGGGTAAGGGCGTTACCATAAATAGCGCCGCAAAGAACGCGTAAAATAAATTAATATTTGCCTAACTAGGACGACAGGGGCTTTTTTAGGCCAAAAATTAATTCAAAATATGCTAGTTGAGAGGCCATCACGAGGATCCATGCGCTAAAAGCACAGCGCCACGCAAACGCGTTTGATCATTTTTGCGTGACGCGTAGCAGCCGATATCTGTTGATGTGCTGTCAGTGCTGAGAGGTGCTTGAACAATCGATAGGTGATAATATGAACAATACGATCTACTACTGGTCATCTATTGAGTACTGTAGTACTGTAGTACTGTTGAGGTCTTCAAACTGAGCCCTTGATGAGTTTGAATTCTGCTCAACTCCTTGTGGGTCACCCAAAACTTTGCGTGGGCCATGTGTTTCAAACCGTGTATCCATGCGTTTAAAACCTTGAATTTATATGACACAATAATATGCTACTATAACTGTACTAGTGAGCTGAAACTACATCTCTGTCTCGATGGATCTCAATAAAGGCCGCTACTGTAACTCATTAAAGATGCTGGGAACTGATCAAACGGAGATTCGGTGTTATTTTCTAGCAGGATTTGACGAACGTTCGAAGGCCAGTGTTTGATGGTCTCAACGTGGAATAGGAACTTGGTGTGAGGAATATCATACTGTTCAAATGGTTTTCGATATGGAACAATCATGAATCGGTGATAATCGTAGTTCGCATTAACATGGATTTCTTTAAAGACTGCTTCAAAAGTTTCTCGCAACACCAGGGGTTGGTCTTGCTGGTTTTCAGCGACCTTATATTCCGGCAACAAAACAAACAGCGTCTTTCTGAATTCAAAATTCAATTCCTGGTAAGATCCAAAAACTCGTTTGAGAATGGGGGTTCTGTTCAGCGCCACTGTAAAACAATGGCAGTAATGGATGAGAAGATCCACCAACAAGGGTGTGCTTAGTCTTACCAGGGAAGGACATTTTTGGAGGATCAATAGCAGGAATCGGTTTTTTTGCTGGAATATTTTAAATCTCATGAATGAAGGTCAGAAATCTGCCCAATGTCCAATATTTTGATATATCCCAAAAAGTTGAGGTAGTGTTCTAGAGTTGAAGTCAAGATATAGCCAACACTAAATTGTGTTAGTCAAGGATTCTGCAGAATCAAGTGGAAATCAGCGCAACGTTCCCCATATTTATGTTTCTTTTATTGTGTCCTTCTTCACGGCTTTTGATATACAAGGTATGCAAATTTAAGAACAGAAGTTGAATTATGACAGAATCGACAAACCGTTCAATGCTCAAAACTGATACCGCTTCAAAACTGAATCCATAGCTTTATACACCGAGAAAAAAAACTCGAGCATGAGCATTCGAATTTCCGAATGGTTGGTGGAAACCAACTGTAGTTGCCATCAAACAGACCTGAATCTCCTGCAATCACCAACTCCTCTTCTTGTCATTTGTGATAATGTCGGAAGCACAAACATTTTTTCTTGGTCACCACCTCTGAAGTAATAATTGAGAATATTTATTCTCTCACATATATCAGGGTATATGCTAAGATTATAAACATCTTGATTTTCCATCTTGGTAAAAAAAAGTTTAGCACAATTGGGCGATTGAACTTGCAAAGATTTGTTGACAACATCTAGGAGTCAATTTTTGGCGACTCGGCTACTTTATAGACTGTCAACTCACAGAGGTTTGACATGTGTATGGGATCCCCTAATAAATAAAGGTTTAATAGCTTTGGATTCAATTTCGACGAATTGTCCATCATGGACTTATTAGCATTAAGTGTGTCTATTCATGTTAATGTGTAAATGAAAGGGATGTATTGGGAAAAGATGATAGAACCACATTGAGAGTGTGACGAATGCTCCATCAATGTTTTATTCTAGTATTATCGTGTATTTATATAAAAGTTCGACTTTGAATTCAATCATGTTTAATTGAGATCTCTCAGTTGGAATGATTTGGGATTTTTTCTTCCAAGCTAAAATGTCTCCACAGTGAGAATGAAGCTTCAACGCTTGCAGTACATAACCATGATATCATGTCTATGCTTAGGATAAAGATGAATTGTATAAATGACATTAACAGGCAAAAAGAATGCCTCAAGCCGGATTCGAACCGACGATCTCGTCATTACTAGTGACGCGCCTTACCAACTTGGCCATCAAGGCTGTGGTTTTAATTTAAGAAATTGTGTTAAGAAACCACTGCTCGGGTAAACGAGACAAGACCAGACGGAGAAAAGGCCAGGACGGGACAGGAGTATAACTGACTATGGCTTTTTATCTCGAAAGATAGCTTTTCTAAAAAGTGGTTTCTAGTTGTTAAAACCAGCTAGTTGAGTGTTTCACAGAAGTATATTTCGAGCTTATTCGAGACAGATTTGACTATAATAGTGAAAAGCTACACAATTGACTGAAAAAAATAATCTTGTTTATTCCTTGGAGTGAAGATTTTGTTTACTTGGTTTTTGTTTTATGGTTATATGAACCACGATTTTAAAATATATCAGACATCATCATCATCGGTCTAATATTAAAATTACACTGTTTTCACGTTAGCCAAAATTACAAATAATGTTATTGTATTTCTACTAAACAGGATTGAACAATATACTCAAATCGAAACAAAATAGTAAAAGTAATCGTTAATGAGGATAGGTGGTTATTGCTACTTGGGAATTCAATTTTTAACTTCTAGTTCAACAATGTTCGGAAGGTCTCAACTTAAGCTACAGAGCACGGGCCAGATTAACCATTAGTCCTCTGAAATAAAAATGTAGATAATTGACTAAGAAATTTCAAGATATTAGAGTCAAGTTTGATTCCATAAAATCCACAGTATTTTCTGGTATTTCCTCAGGTTTATTCCTAGAAACCCAGTATATTTAATTAGCAATATATCACCTACGGTCACATACTAAATAACCCAATACTTAGATGTCAAACATTATAAATCTATGAAAACTCAAGGTGACATGACGCACTTAGCAACCGAGCATTGTTTCTTGTCGCTGAACATAGTATATATTCGTACTGGGATTGCAATTATTGTAAAGCCTCAAGAATATGAGGAGATACTTGGCGCAACTTGGAATAAAACAGCTCTAATCATACCTATGAGATCATCATAATGCCTAGTGATAATGAAATCATCATGAAGACAGCAACCCGATATTGCTAGCTCGAATTCACCTGTGTAATAAAAGAGAAAATGTTATCAAACCATATTTCGAAATTCAACTGGCAGCGGCGCTATAAAACGACACAAACACTTAGAGAAACAGTATATGACTGAGCCATTGTATAAACAGTTTCCACTAATTTCAAAATCGCAAAAAGAGTCTGCTCAAGGTGGCATTTGGCTTTTCAGTGGGCTATATTATTCTGAACTGATAACAAGTCTTAGGGGCTTAAATATCCGCGCTCTTTGACAGTTCAACTCATTCTAGAATCCTGTTCTTTTTATTGTGTTCGCTGACTATAAAGTCTAAAACGGTCAAGCTCCAACAAACGCGTGTCACAAACTTTGAAAAGGGTGGAGAGCCAAACCTCCCAATACCAAAAAGAATAGAAAAAAGTGTGGACTTGCTGATTGCTTCTCCACCACCCTAAAAACTCTTGTTTGCGCCACCACCCTTGTTTTTTTCCTTTCTTCCTTTTAACATCCACATTCATATTCACATATAACTACGTACGATATGGACTTGGCGTATGATCAGTTGCAAGCCACTCGCGCGTCTATTGACCAGGACCGTCCTGCCATCACGGAGGGTGCGACATCAGAGTCCACTCCCAAACAAACAACAGGCATAGATAGGGCTGCCGAACGACTTGAGACAGGTATCGAATCAGCATTTTCGAGGGTTTCTGCTGCTGTTGTACAGTCACAGAGTTCTCCATGGGGTAGCAGGCTTGGCGGGCTTTGGAGTAAGGTCAAGCAGCAGGGTGAAGTTGTTTTGGCAGAGGCTGGAAAGGATTTCAAGGCTGTTAGAAGCGAGTTAGACGAGCTACTGGCTGCAACTGCATCTACAGCTGTTGAGGTTCCACAGTCTAAAAGCGCAGAGAAGGATGAAGATTTATCTTCATCTATGGAAACGCTAAAGGTTACCAAGGATGTTCAAACGGATAAGAAAAAGCCCACCGACATGCTGTCGCTACTGACTAAGAAAGCACAACTATATATCGACGAGTTGGATCGCGATCTTGAGGTTGTTGAAAACAAAGCCGGTTCGTATCTGCTTCAGTTTGGTACCGACCTCAAGTCCTACCTCAAAGAGGCCGTCAACGTCGCTGCTCCCAGCGGTGACTCCTCCAAAGAATCATCATCCAATGCAACTGGTACATCTTCAGAAGTCTTATTCCACGTTCCCGAAGATATTCGCAACCAAATCTATTCTACACGTCTTGACGCCCAACTCCACGCTTTACACACATCTCCCGAACCCTTCCTTGTAGAACCTGACTCTGATGCTGCATTTGCACCTTTTGTGGCCGATTTCAGTGTTGATGCACAAACTGATCGTATTGCAGCTGACCTTGCCACTTACCCCAAACTCCGTTCTCTCATGGAACAACTAGTTCCTGCCCAAGTTACATATGAAGCTTTCTGGACCCGCTATTACTTCATGCGTGCCCAGATTGCGGGTCAAGAAGAAAAGCGTAAAGCTCTTTTGAAGCAGGCCTCTGGTACTGGCGGTAAGGGTGGTGCAGACGACGAAGAACCATTTGCATGGGATGACGATGAAGATGAAGACGAGAGTGCTACTACCGCTACTGCTAAGAAGATCCCCACTACTGAATCATCACCTAAATCAGTCAAGTCTGGCATAACTGCATCTTCTAGACCGTCCAGCGAGGCTTCATATGACTTGGTTTCACAGACTGCATCTACAATTGATTTGCCTGCAACTTTCGCTCATGCGGCTTCAATTTCTGAATCTACTCTTGCTGCCAAAGTCGAGCAACCTACTGAGAAAGCCAAGAAACCAGAGGCCAAGAAGGAAGCTAAGGAGGGTACTGAGAGTGAAAGTGATGATGATTGGGAATAAATCAGATATGTTCGACGAAACAAACTTAATATATACACAAATTGACACAGTAAAGATTTTGACCAAATGCGAGAGAGTAGATATTCGGACTACTTTCTCGTCTGCTTTAAAGATCTAATCTAAAACATTGACTATTAAATATTAAGGCGATATAATGTTTGCTTGAACGAGAAGCAATAAAAAAAAAGCGTCTTCAACAGAACTTTAATTGCTAACCGTCAATAAGCGAGATCCCACCGATAATGTTATTCCATCTAAACTGCAGCATATGAAGGTTTTCCAAAATACCAAAACAGTCCCAAAAGTTTTCTGGCCTTTTTGTATACAGTTTTGGATACAGAGAAGCAAAAAGATAAACTTGTATTACGAGTCAAACAATATTCGAAAACATAAAAGAACTAAAAATTGAAATCTTTTTATTTCAAAAGTTTCACTAGCTCACGCGACCAGCTAGACCAAATCTATTACGTGCTCATTATGTTCTCTTTCTACTTGGCCAGACCAGCACAGCCATAAGCTACCTGCCAGCCAAATCCTCAATTGTCAAGTATAAAATCAAAATGTATTCAAAAATAAATAAGGTTCCAACATCTATGTCTCTCTAGGCTCGAGAACAAGTTCGACCCACGGCTTGAGTTTGCTTATATTAGCCAACTCTTTCTTATTAGCATCCTTCACTTTTGTAGCTACATCACGGTCAATCACTTCATTCACCATCTTGACCCATTTCTGCTTGCTCCCAGCTTCATCAGCATAAAAATCAATAATCTCGCCATTCAAAAACCGGATCCGGAAACCTTCATCGACAAACATAAACGCATCTTCGTTTTCAGCAAATGCTGACTTGCGCCGACGACGACCTGCACTCGTAGACGAGCTATTACTGCCTACTATCACAGTAGGTTCAGTTAACGTCGATTTGTCTTGAATAACCCGGACTGCTTTGCTTAGGTTGATTGAGACTCGCGGTTTATGAGAAGACTCGCTGTGGGCAGTCAAAGTAGGACCTTCAAGCGTGAAAAATCGGCGTCGCCAATACTTGCAATCTCCACCCAGCTGAGATAAATATCCTTCAAATCTTGTTGCAGTTCGTCGCTCTTCTTCTTTAGCGAGAATCTCTGCTTGGGCCAATTTTTTGCTGGTTTCTTGATCCTTTTGTTTCTGCGCGGCTGCCATACGAAGGTCGTTCAAAGCTTCCTTTATTGACTGGGGAAGAGTTTCCAATTTCGACTTACGGGGCACAAACATCATTTGGATTTGAAGAGTTCCAACCTGGTACGGTTCCCGTCTGGTCTTTTTAGGCGGCTGATTCGGTCCCGGGGATTTCATTGTAGTAGACCATTCATTGTAGCAAGGAATCTCAAAAGTTGCTGTTCTACCATAGATTTCATTCTCGTACTGTGAAAAAGCAACGTAGACACGACCAAAAGAACCGTCTATTGCAGTCAGGTCCTCCCATGGGTCTTTCACAGGCATTGGTTGAACTGGTGTTCGCTGTGGAGTCATCATAGATTTGATGGGACTGCGCGAGGGTTTAAGTTTATCAGTTGGAGTCTTCTTCTTGGATCCACCAAACAACTTGGAGAAACCATTCTTCTTGTCAGGATGTTTGCTAGACGCAATAGAAGACGGCCGTGAAACAGGTGGCATAAGATTAAGTTTGGGCCACTTGGCCTTTAATGTCAAGATGAACTCCAAGTTTGTTCCAACAATAAGCTCGAATTCTTGTTCCATTGAGACGTCAGTATTCAAACTTTTAAAAGGGGTCGTGATGCTATGCAATCCATTATCCAAAATCATGTTAAACTTGGCTTGTTTACCAGCGAGTCCAGGGAGGCCAACGTTTTTAACATTCAAAACGCGTACAAATAGGCGACCTCGATCAGATTCTAGCAGCTCAGAGGTTTTCCGCTTTCGTGTTTCTTCTCTGGACTCCTCTGGAACTTCAACTGAGGCAGCCAATTTGGGAGTCTCAGGATGTTTAAGAGAGTCGGGTTGAAGCTTTCGAATAGGTCCACTAATTCGTCGCTGAGCGTTTGACATTT
Source organism: Geotrichum armillariae (assembly GCA_030674515.1). Taxonomy (NCBI): domain Eukaryota; kingdom Fungi; phylum Ascomycota; class Dipodascomycetes; order Dipodascales; family Dipodascaceae; genus Geotrichum; species Geotrichum armillariae. The sequence goes on along the minus strand of JAKTYJ010000091.1, from coordinate 17,210 downwards.
GCTGATCAGCAGTCGCATACACGACTTCGCGCGTTTCCCGAATATTGTATCCACGCTAATTTCGTTAGTCAAACATGAAACAAAACCTGAAGTATACATACCTTTTCCGAGTTCAAGACTCGATCAAATTCCTTATCCAAGTCTCCAAAAATAGAGTCGCTTTCAGAAACGATGTCATCAAAATCAAAAGTCAGCATAGGCACAGGAACAGTTGAAATTTGGTTCATAATATGACCCGGCTGATCAATGGGCTCTTCTTTCACGAGTGGGTGTGAAACACTGTCTCTGAGAGTGCCGCTAAGCTCAGACAACCGTGAAACTGCATCCGGAGTAAGACTTGGTCTCACTCGCAGTCTAGTATCAGTAGCAGCGATAGTCTGTGGACCCAATTGCTCCTGTTCAGGCTCATTGTCGTACGCATGTTCATGACCATAATCTGGATCGTATTCATTTCTATCAGCCTCATCGTTTTCAAGCTCCAGTTCGTGTTCATACTCTGGGTCGCGTTCGTACTCCGGTTGATGTTCGTACTCCGGTTCGCGTTCATATTCAGGTTCATGTTCATTTTTTGGATCGCGTTCGTACTCTGGTTGGTCGTACTCAGATTCGTGTTCGTGCTTTATTTGCCCTTCGTACTCCGGTTCTTGGCCATAGTTCTGTTCAAGGCTGTGATCTTGCTCAGGGACGCGGTGAAGTTCACTTTCAGAGCGCTCATGCTCAAAATTATCACTTTCAGCAGTCTCAGCTTCCTCCATTGGCACGTCCTGCGAAGGAGCATCATCAAATTGGTGAGGTGCAGGCAGAGCTGGCGCAAAATTCATTAGCGGCGATGAGTTATCAGCAGGTAAACTATTTCGACTGTACCGCTCTCTTAATTGGCGATACATGTTGTCAGAAACTGAACCTCCAACAATGGGGGAGTTCACCACTGGAGAAAACGGTTCTGGCTTAATGTAATGACCATCCACGTATTGACCGTGTGGCTGTTCATTGAACGGAGTGTAGATGGTAGTGTTCATAGACGTGATGCTACTTTGAGCCAGCGGCGGATGCCTTGTAAAATTATCAAGCGAGTTGTGACCAACATCATCTGCAGGTTGGAACCGGTCGTAGAATCCAGGTTCTTGCTTAATAGGCACTTCTTCATCTCGGTTGTGAAATTGCAGAAAGCTTTCAGGACGATCGATCAAGTGATCGGTTAAAGGCGCAACAGTATCAGGTACTTCCTGTTTGATTTTAGGATATTCAGGTTGCTGTAAATTGTGAGTAGGTGCATCCTCTTCAGATTTTATGCGGGGCTCAAATACAGGATGAGAAAACTCAGGTGTGCGTTCAGGTGATGTGCTGGGTCCAGTACTAGAGACATCTCCAAAGTTGAATTCGTTAAAGTTGAAAGGAGAGTCAGCAATGGGCGTCTCAAGTCGGCCTGGAAAATCAACAGGCTCTAATTTCGGTACAACGGCAGATTGTTCGCGTAAAGAGAGATGTGGGGACTGTGACTTTGAAGTCGCGCGGGAGCGATAGGACTGAGCAGGCGATTGATTAGGTGATGTATATTCTGTTTTGATAACTGGGACTGTAACTTGAGTTGAAGGAGGTGGTGTGGAGTGTTGAGGTTGATGTGAAAAAGTCGGATTGGGTGGAGGTGAAATGGGTTGGCTAGCGGGTATTGGCGAAAAAATATTGCCTGTGCCTTCAGGCAAGTTGAGCGTCAACTCAGGCAATGATACTGGTTGATATGTTGGTTCTTCCAATACTGGCTGAAATGGGGGTTCTTCCACAGGCTCTTCCTTAATCTTGGGCTGCTGGTAAAAGGATTCAGGTAAAACATCTGGGACTGGTGGGATATCTTTCTTGGAATCTTCTTCTGATGGGGTACTAGAATGTAAATATCGATCAACCGGTTCATCGAATGTGGGTTGTTGGTCGCGGTGAGAAATAGGAAGTTGAGCAACAGGTGTAACAACAGGTAGCGGTGACGTCGGTTGAGTGTCCTCATTTTCAGGTGCAAATTCAAACGAAGGTAAAGACTCATCCGGATATGCAACTGAAGGCGGCATTGAGTGAATGGTGTTTGCATTTAACTCTGGAGAGCTTTGATCATCCTGTGAAGAAAAATCAGACGGAGTGCTTTTCGACCAAGATTCAACCAAGGAACGCCGTCTTTGAGAGACTCTTCGGTTTAGCTCAACATGGGTTGGATATTCGTAAGAGGCGTGTGTGTGGTGAAGAGTAATAATTTTACGCTGTGAATCAAGCAAGGAGTTTTGACGTGCAAGAGCCGCAGAAAGGCCAAGAGGTGATTCGTCTTCATTCAACGCTGGAGAAGCCTCATGATTGAAAGGTGCAAGTGGAGAAGCGGTAGCGGTCCATGAAGTCCCTCCACTCATTGGAGAAGGGGCCACAGGGACTTGAAGATGCTCAGGAAGTTGAGGCAAAGGTCTTCGACTAAGACTGGGGGTACGCCGAACGTTGGGAGATTCAGGAAGAGTACGCTGAACCTCTTGAGACTCTGCAAGTGGAGAGGAAATTGCAATACCATAATGCGTGGGCTCGATTACAGGAACATTATCGCTATCATCTTCAAAGTACCCAGAATGACTATCTTCTTCTTCTTCTTCGTCTTCATCTTCGTTTTCGTTTTCGTCTTCGTCCTCATCCTCATCTTCGTTTTCATCTTCATCCTCATCTTCTTCGGTTAGGCGAGAATCCGTGGAAGCGTTGAAGGAAATTTCGGGAGTCAAAGCTTCATACTGGATTACTTGAGGGGCAGTTTGATCAAAAGTTACGACTTTTTTGCGGCGAAGATTTGAAACCGAGCCGATTGTACGTGGACCATGTAGACGGCCAGATCCACTACGCGAGAGTGATGACTTTTTGATAAGGTTGACACTTTTGTTGATTGGTTTTGAAGGTACCTTTGTAGGGGATTCCTGAAGTTGGTGTGTTTCAGAGTGCTGCAGAGGTTCAAAATTTTCATTCGTATTCACATCATCATTTGAAAAAGTTCGTTTTGAGGACGATAAGGGGGAGCGCGGAGAGCCTTTGTCAGACAGTACAAACGCATTGTTCTTTAGAGAGCTGACGGCAGGACTACGAGGTGAGCCAACTGCCGAGCTTATAGGGGAGCGAATGGTGGGACTTTGAGCCTCGTCTTGCTGCTTTTCAAGGTCACTCCAAAAAGACCTGACCTTTTGAGCAGAACCTTTTTTCATTGTAACTAAGAAGAGTTAGTATGCTTATTCGGTTAGTACTCCTGAAAAACTCACATGTTAACTATAGGGTTGCTGAAGGGTTATTGAAGAAGTATTCAGTCAGATCAAAATAAGTGTGAGCTTGTCTATTAGAGGTCCATAATCACAACGAAGGTATCTAAACAATATACAGAATTCAACAGAGTCCAAAAAGACCTGGATGAGTATATAAATGGCGATAGTTGAGTAGTTGAAGGTGGTGGAAGGAGGAAGGAAGGAGGATGGAACTGAAGGGAAAACTGGAAAAAATGGCGAAAAAACTAGCTGGACATAGCTTAGGTGAGTGTTTTGGCTTTTGTTTACTTTTGTTTCTTTTTGGCGGGTTTTCCACGTGACAAACGCGTTACTGCTTTCACGTGATGAAAAGTTTAGTTTTTACCCTGGTTAATATTTCAACCATCAAGTAACGGCAAAGGCTCGGAATGCAAACAAAGTTACATGATACATATGGTTTTCTTCAAACCACAACAACGCTTGGGTAATGCTTTAGCGCTAAAACGCTTGACTGCTTTTTTGTTCAAGGGGAAAAAGCTCCAAACTCAAAAAATTCCCCTATGAGGCCTTTCCGCACAGTAAATATTCAATCAAACAACCAGGGTGTGATAATTGCTGCTGCTACTATTGCTGCTCATATTAATATATCATTTTCTCCCTTTTCCTCTCTTCCTCCTTCCTTCATCTTTTTTGCTTGTTTTTCTTGATTCCTCAACCCTTTAGCTACTCGCCATAAAGATTGAAAGATGGATTATCGTGCTGTCTATGAGGCTTTGAAGTCTCCAAAGGAAATTGGTAAGTAATATTTCCTATCAAATTCACTTGAAGCCCAAAGAAACAAACATGATTGAAAAAAGGATTGAAACCAAGGAGAATGAGACGCTTCTATCAAGACTGGATCTGAGATAAGCTTGACATTGAAGATCTCAGCTGGTTCGGCATGGATTACAACAGGTCGTTTTCAGAGAATTTGGGGGAATCATCAAAGGGAATGGAGCACCACCAGATATAAAAGACATGGAGCTTGGGTCTTTGCTTGGGTCTTTGCTTGAGCATCAGCTACTGTCTCGAACCTCGTCAATATGGATGCTTTTAATCTCTATTCTCGATATTTCTAGCTACTGGCATCGTTTTGCTGGCATTCTTGTGATTTTTTCAAGCCAAAATTAGTGGAGACTTGGTACTTACATATGTCTTGTGATGGTTCTGGATCCATTATGCAAGTTTGGGGACCATTACAACGTGCGGCTGGACTTTTGATTTATGCACCAATTTTTAGAAAACACCCAACTGAACTCAATTTTCTATTTGAAGTACATGCGTTTGTACCAGGGTTATTAATGCTTCAATGGCAACCACTTTTACTAGTGTTTGTCTAGAAATAGTGTCAAGCGTTGACAGCAGTGACATTCAACGCATTTCGACGTTTCTAAAAGGTCCATAACACCCAAATACCCACACTTGATACCCACGTCTCATTTCCACCAACAGCCTTGAAATCTCCTTGATTCTCCTTTGGGTTAATTCTGTTTAATCATCTTTCAGCTTTCTGGTCTTACTTTTCCATCATGTTACTGTAAGTTCACTTTCCACAAATTTTTCATTATTTTCCAGGGTAGTGGAAGTGCAAGGATCTTGTCTTTGTTTGATTTTCTTACCTTTACCTTTCTTTCCACTCATACACGTTATTATGTTGCCTCTCAGTGAAAACCGGCTTAAAGGTTCCTACTATCCCCAGTCTTCCCGTGGAATCATCTCAAATTCAAGTGGCTCTGACACTTTTTTTAGAATTTTAAATGATACAGAAAAACTACTTTCCGATCCAAAGCAAACTGCCACTGCCCTGCTAGCAGTCAAGTATGGGATCTTTGAATCAACTGATACAAACCTTTCATACAACCTTATGGCCCTTTCCAAACTGCTGTCTGAACACCCTTCAGCATGGAATGTTGTTGATCAGTCATTGATTGACAAGGTGCGTTAGACTTTATTTTTTTTTTTTTTTTTAAAAGCTAATTTCTAGATTGCACAAATCGCTACTATTATTGATCAGTCACCTATGGTCCTTTGCCCTGCCTTATCAGTGCTCACCCTTATCACTTTGGAGACTAGAAAACTTACCAGCAAGTCAAACTTTCCTTCTCTTGAATCATCCATTGTAAACACTCCGGACTTTATCGAATCACTCGTTTCTCGACTCTCCTCCCCCAATGTTCAACTCATTCATTCAGCTCTCCAGCTCATCAACTCAACCCTTTTGTGCTTAGTTCTTACAAAATCTGACTCAGCATCATCTTATTTTGAACAACTGAGAGATGCTGGCCTGCTCAGAGCTGCCTCTCAACTTTTCGAAAACAAACCTTTGGCCGCATCTTGCAGTCCTCAACTTTATGATTTACAAGAACTCATTCGCGCCATCTTTGGCCAAAATCAAGACATCACAGTAGATCTTGCTGAGCCTCTTCATCGTACCTCTTACAAACAGGTTGAATCTATGCTCACAACACTTATTGGAACCAACCAGGCGGGAAGTGTCGATTGGTTGCGTACTGGTCTCTCCGAAGGTCAGGATCCTATCTCAGAGTTCAATAATTCTTTAAAGTGGGCTGGTATTCAAGACTTTTCAGACTTTCTTGCACAGGACGAAATGGTGTTTAAGAAAATGTACTTGGAACATCTTGCTTTTGCTCCTCCAAACTCTAGATTCCCGTTCATGTCTGCCAGTTTGGCTGTCTCGGAAATCATGTTTGAAATTTTTGGCGTTAACGATTATCAGAAGAATAAGGAATACTTTAACCAAATTCCTGAATCTTTTATTCCTCCTCCTTACATTGTCCCCACTTCTGCTTCCACCAGCACTACGGACTCATATTTTAATGGAACCTCAACTACTTCTTCCATTGCAGGCTCCGCAAAGCAAGGAGCTCCTTCCACCAATACAACCACAACTAGTTCTTCCATGATCAGTCCTTCGACCAGCATGTCGGAATCTGCTTCTTCTACAGCTACTGCCACTCGTATGCACATTGGAACTAACTCTTCTGTGGAGTCGGAACTCGCCAAGCTCGGCAAATTGCGACCTCTCATTTTTGACTGGTCTGTTTTGCACTCAGCTGGTATCGTTAATTTTTTGAGACTGTGGCTCGTGTCTTCTGCACAGCGCGAAGATTTTGAAAACATTATCGAGATTGTGCGCATTCTTTTCTCTCAAGCAATTCCTAATAATGATTTCTCCACTGTATCTATTGACAGTGTCGTGTCCAAGCTCGATACTCTGTCATATGCTGATATTCGTGCTATTCAGCTTCAAAACATTGAAGAGGATCTCAATGATCAATGGGGATTTGAAATTAGATCTCTGCACAATCAGTTCCATCAAGAGTCTTATGATTTTGTCAAGGAGCAGCGTATTCGACTTTTGCTGCGCGGTGAGTGGTTTTACATTGACAATCCAACGCAGGCTCCACCATCTACATCGCGAAGTTCTAACACGAGACTTACAAATACTGCTAATGGAGTGGCAGCGCCGACTTCAAGACGGTACTTTGTTGCATTGTCACCAAGTCTCAATACCCTCCATTATTCTGAATACACTCGTCGCATGGACGAGTACCCTGCGGTAGAAGCGCTTTCGCGATCAATTGATCTTTCTTCTGTCACCAAGGTTGTTGTAACTTCACTGACAGCTTCAACTTCGAATCAGCGTAAGAATAGACTTCGCGTCAACCTACAGTCACGTACAAACTATTCAAAGATTTCTTTACTTTTGGCTGGATCTCGCGATGGTTCTACACTGACATTTTACACAGACACTCCTGAAAAGGCAGCAGCTTGGGGAGATGGTTTGCTTATGCTCAAGAATAAAGCATACCAGTCGACTGAAACCAAGAAATATATCGACATGTTTACTGAGACAAAGTTGAGGTTACAAATGATGCAAATCACGCCTGATGACTTGACATATAGCAGAAACCATCCTATTGCAAAGGCTGACTTTGAAAATGTGTCAATCTCCGAGGACTTTTACTATTCATAAAATATATAAATGAAAAAAAAAAATTTATTTTTGCAAATTAACTAACTAAATTTTATTTCTTGTACTTTTTGGCTCTGGCGATTTTTTCTTGATTCTTTTTATCATTTTTCTTCGCCTTGACCTTTCCATCAGTGGTCTTTTTACCAGGTCGTCCGTTACTTCTCTTTTGGCTTTCCATACGGTCCGACTTTGTCTTTTTGTAAACTCTTGGACCTTCATTAAAGATATCCTCTTCATCGTTCTTGCGTTTAAAGGCAGAAGCAGGTTTCTGTTTCTTTTCCTTTTCGGTTTCAAACCATGTACGCCTGGGTCTTGATTTGATTTCAGCTTCATGTTTAATCAAGTTTTCACCACGTTGAATGTCACGCTCAGCTTGGGCTAGCAGTTTTTGAGATTTCTCTTCTTCCAGGATTTCGTCAATAACCGATTTTTTTTCTTCCAAAGTCTTGAACAAAGTTTCAATTTCAGGCCATTCAACGTTACGGCCAACAATCTTGCCGGCAGTTTCTGAAGCGGAAGCGGACTTGATTGCCTCTTTGACAATGGCACGTTCAGCACCGCTCTCACCCACCAGTGAAATAGATCGACCTTCACGACCAGCACGCGCTGTACGACCGACACGATGCAGGTAGATTTCGAATGACTTGGGCATGTCAAAGTTGACTACAACCTCAATTTTAGGAATATCCAAACCACGCGACGCCAAATCGGTACAGATCAGTACTGGCACATCCAGATTTCGGAATCCAGTAACAGCTTGTAAACGTTGTTCTTGGGATAGAGCACCATGGAGTTCCCCAACCTTCATGCCTAATAAACCTAGAATAATACGCAGTCTGTGCGCGGTTTCCTTACGCGCCACGAAAATAATGACACGCTGCGAGGTCGATAGTTTTTTTAACAGCCATGCAAGAACAGCGGATTTCTGGTCGTTTCGCTTCGATCTAACACGTACAAACTCTTGGACCAAACCACCAGCAGCTTGCTTAGGCGGGTTAATCATGATTCTAACAGGGCGATGTAGAGATAATTGAACGAGATCTTTAATTTTAGAATTCATTGTCGCTGAGAACAAAAGTGTCTGTCTTTTAGCAGGAATGAGCTGCAAAATCTCTGTCAATTCCTTCTGGAAACCTTCTTCAAGCATTCGATCAGCTTCGTCGACTACCAGGATTTCAACTGAATCGACTTGGAAATTCGGCGAATTGCGGACGTGGTCAATGAAACGACCAGGTGTTGCAATAACAACGTCAGGCCTCGTTTTCAGTTCTTGTTCTTGTAAACGCAAGTTCAATCCTCCGACTGCTAGACCAAATCTCATGCCAGCAACGTACTGGCCTAACTTACGGCCCACATCAGCAACCTGAATAGCCAATTCACGGGTAGGTGTCAGGACTACCACACGAGTAGCGGGTACTTTACGGGGCAGGTAAGCGAGACGCTCCAAAATAGGAATCAAGTAAGCTGCTGTTTTACCAGAACCTGTGACGGCACCTGCAACCACATCCTTGCCCATAAGAGCAACAGGAATGACTGCACCCTGAATAGGACTGGGTGCAGTATAACCAAGAGCACCGATACCACGCATAATTGGACGTGACAATGACAGCGTTTGAAAAGTTTTGTGAATGCTTTCTTTTGCGTTTTGAGATTCAGTGGCTGGTGCGTAGAACTTGGCAACATCTTCAGCTGTATCTTCGTCAACAGGTGCTTCGTCGTCAGAGTCGTGAGCAATTTCAACCTCCTCTTCAATTTCCTCCTCTTCATCCTCCTCTTCCTCATCCTCCTCTTCTTCATCATCATCAGCTTCGGCTCCCATACCAAATCCGTCCAGAGCCAAGTCGTCATCATCCTCTTCTTCTTTCTCGTCGTCGTCCTCTTCGTCGAAAGCGTCCAAACCACCCTTTTCACGAATAATTGCATCTAAATCGACCTCTCTTGCTAAAATCTTCTTTTGATTTTCCTTTTCGTCTGCACCGAAATCCCAGCCCTCGGACATTTTCTGCGTCGTATGCCCAGCACCATCTAAGTCAAATTCAAATTCTGAGTCCACATCTTGTTCTTCTTCTTCCTTGTCAGCCTGACCCAACAATGAATTGCTGTTCTTTTTGTTCTTGTTATTCTTCTTTTTAGATCCCTTCTTCTTAGAAACTACTTCTTCCTCTTCCTCCTTCTTCTTTTCGTCGTCGCTGCTGTCGCTGTCGAAATCAGGAACCATGTCCTCAGTATCAGAGATAGTCAGCACAAAGTCGGCCATATCAGGAGCAGGTGCAACCTTCTTAGGAGCAGCCTTTTTGGCAGCAGCACCACTGGATTTGGTCTGTTTCTTTGCCATTTTTAATTCTTGATATAAAAATGCTTTAAAGAAAAAAAAGTTGGATCCTAAAAATTTCACAAATATAAAAATTTAAAAATTTTCCAGTCAAGTTGGGAGTTATCACGTTTGAAGGGTAAGGGGACTTGATCCTTATTTGTTTTGCGATTTTGTGTCCTTTTACTCCATCAACCAACTATCGCCCTATATAATGCCTTTTCTCTCGAAGGGAAATGGAGGGGGTTTTGGAGGGACAGCTGCAATGACAAAGTCATTGACTAGCAACATGTTTGCCCCGCGCCAACTGCTCCAGCAAATTCTTTTAATGCAAGGAATATACTATTTCATTGGCTTCATATTAATCCTCTTTACTTGCATTGTTTCAGGCGACCCATTCACATTGGCCATGGTATTTTCCTGGGAACCCGTTCGAATAGACACGACCATGGGATGGACTCTTTTCTTGTTGTGGTTGTTGGACACGTTTTTCTCGGTGCTGGCTCTGACTGTGGTGGTGGGGCGTTCGAAATTGGCCCTTGATTTCACTTTGACTCTTCATGGTATTCATATGCTGGTATGCTGGGTCGTGGCAGGCAAGTTTCCTGCCTCCAAATTATGGTGGGGACTTCAGGTTGTTTCTGTACTGTTGATGGTGCTTTTGGGTACTTGGACATCGCAGTGGCGCGAGTTGAGAGCTACTTTTTTCGAGCCCGTTCCAACGAACGAGACTAGAGCTCAGGAGACTACTATAAACGAATCTCATTACGACGAATTCGAATTGCAGCCTTCAGTTCAACCGCCACGGATAAATATCTCACCGCCAACGACTACGACGACCGTGAATCCAGGTAAATCAAATATTAACGAAGTTGATGACGAAGATTATGACAGTGAAGATGAAGGCGACCTTACTGCTGGTTCCAAGCTCTTGAGGGAAGCTGGCAGAAGGTAGATGATTATTTTGAATGTATAAACAATCAACAACTGCTGAATCAAAAAGTAGCTAAACTCAGCATGTATCACAGTGTAAATCTATCTTCTTGGGATTCCAAGTCAGGCGAGTCAAACTCGATCGATCAGCCTCACAGTTTTGATCTAAAGTTACCCGCTCTAACAAGGATTAAGAAAAATTGATTAGAAAACAATCTTCAGTCTTTCTTTTTATTTTCTTTTCATTTTTTTAATTTATATTCTGTTCATTTAATAGTACTAAGAGTATCGTCTTCGTCTCCGTTGTCGTGTGCTAACATACGACTCTCCAAGTATCTTTTGCGGGGAGTAAGTTTTTATTCTAATTTTTTTTGTATCTTTCCTTTTATCATACCCTTCACTTTTCCAAAATGAAACCTTCTGTAGCGCGAGTCTACGCAGACGCGTGCCAGACCAGGCCTATGTCCTACTGGGACTATGAGCATGTACGCGTCAACTGGGGCCATCTTCCAAACTACGAAATCGTGGCCAAAATTGGGCGTGGCAAGTATTCTGAAGCTTTTGAAGGAAGAAACATCTCCAACTCAGAAACTTGTGTTATTAAAGTCTTGAAACCGGTCAAGAAGAAGAAGATTAAACGTGAAATCAAGATTCTACAGAACTTGACTGGCGGTGTTAATATTGTGGCCTTGCTGGATGTGGTGAGAGATCCTCAGAGTAAAACACCGTCGTTGATCTTTGAGCATGTCAACAATGTTGATTTTAGAACTCTCTACCCTAAATTTACAGACTACGATATTCGATATTACATGTTTGAGCTGCTTAAGGCTCTCGACTACTGCCATTCCATGGGAATTATGCATCGTGATGTCAAGCCCCATAATGTCATGATTGACCATCCTAACCGCAAACTGAGGCTCATTGACTGGGGTTTGGCTGAGTTCTACCATCCCAACATGTGCTATAATGTGCGCGTTGCTTCCCGTTGCTACAAGGGACCTGAATTGCTTGTGGATCTCCAAATGTACGATTATTCACTTGATTTGTGGTCTCTGGGCGCTATGCTGGCAGCCATGATCTTCAAAGTAGACCCCTTTTTCCATGGCTCCTCTAATACAAACCAGCTGGTCAAGATTGCTCAGGTATTGGGTACTGAAGGCTTGCACCGATACCTCGCTACATACGACCTTCAATTGGATTCCCAATATGACGATGTTCTGGGCCGCTACGACCGGAAACCATGGAGCAAGTTTATCACTACAGCAAACCAGCCGTTTACTTCAAAGGTAGCCATCAATTTCGTGGATAGACTGCTTCGTTATGATCACCAGGAAAGACCTACAGCAAAAGAAGCAATGGCTGATCCTTACTTTCATCCTGTACGTGAACTGTTGACTAAGAAATAGAGTAACTAAATTATAATTAAAATGTCTAATAAAGAGTAAAATCATCAGCAATAGTTGAAACCGTACTACTCGTAGCAGTTGCCAATTTCCTTGGCGGAGGTTTGTTGTTTGTGATATTACCATCTGGACCGATTCCCAAATGCAACAACGCACCAAGAATATCTGACAATCCAGTCAATCCAGCATCAATACCAAGGTTATTAAGCCCATTATTGCCCAGATTGTAAATACTTGTACGGAGGTACAATGTTGACAAACTATTTTCAATTCGTGTCATGAGGTGCCCAAGGAATACCGCGTAGTCAGCTTCAGTGCTAGGAAGTGTAGATGCAATGCCTGCAAGATGTGAAACCCGCTGACCGACTTCGCTTTTACTGCCGCTGCTGGTATTGCTGTTGTGGATGGCCCGGTTGTTTAATTTCGAACACACGTTCTCAAGACGCATTGCAAGGTGTCTCAGTTGTAACATAAGATCCAAATGTATCTGAGGTACTTTTGAGGACGACGGTGGTGCAAGTTGAGGTTCTCGCTTCAAGTTTAGTCGCTCCTGGTGAATACTGTATCTCCCAAACAAAGTTTTCTGGTATGCCAAAGAAATGAATTCAGGATTTTCTAATCCTTTCAGTTTCTCTTCACCTAGTTCCTTTAAAATCCAGCCTTGGTTGTTAAGCATTTTAAAATCATGCTCAATTGCAAGGCCCAACGCTTCATCGCCTCCAAAAGCTTCAGCAATACTAGGTACTTCGCCAGACTTGAATTTGTTGACAGAATCTTCAAGTCGATTCATTTCAGCCACGAAATCAAAGGACAATGCAATCTGTCCACCATCAGCTACAGCACTGACTCGTGATGCTCGGTTTACCATTGGCCCAAAATAGTCCATACGCCTCGTAATTGGGTCACGTTCACATACTGGAGAACCCCAGTGAATACCCATACGCACCGATAAACCCCTGAATATAACCTCGTCTTTATCATCAAGCACTTCACAGCCCTCACTACACTCGACAATCTCAGCTGGCCAGTCTGCAACCAGAAGAAGCGATTGTACACTAAAACACCACAGCAATGCAGATGTGGGAGTCGGGAATGAAACCATAAATGCATCACCTTCTGTCTTGACTTCGTAACCGCCAATAATTCGTAACTGGCGACGCATAATAGAGTTGTGGATTTTGATAGCAGATCTCATTGCAATTGGAGAAGTTTCCCATAACAAAGTTGAATTCTTGATATCTGTAAAGATCATGGCAAGCTCGTTAATAGGAGGATCCACCTCACCACCTAGACGCGCAAGTCTCGAGTCTTCAGGCAACAAATTCCAGTCACGTCGTTTCTTGAAAGCAGGGAAAAGCTCTTCTTCACCAATATTTGTGTTTGGTCCAAATGTAGGTCCAACCATACGGCTCTTAGAACGACGTCGGGAAATACCAACTCCGATAACCATGACCATAATTTTATCAGATGCACCATATGCGATTGCAAAATCACGAAGCTTGGCAGCTGCCCGCATCAAGTCTCCTTCTGACATTCGGACCACATCCAGTGCAATCTGGTATGAAACATACTCCCAAAGCTGTTTGCTTCCAATAATCAGAATCTCATCGTTATCGCCTAAATCGTACTCTGTAATAGACGGTGTGGCGTGGATATGAGGAATCAGATTATAAAATCCAAGCGCTCGGGAGACATCCAATTTATCGTCAAGTTGACCGGTTGATGAGACAACTCCGGCGCCTGCACGGATACGAGCAAGCTCCGCTTGAGTCGTAGGATCATGGCGTGTGGTTAATACCAAGTATTCACCACTGGCTTGCGAAAGAATAGCCATTGAATCACCGGCATTAGCAACGTAAAGTTTGTTATGCACAATATATACAATAGTGGCACAAGAACCAGTCATGCCATCTCTATACTCTAGGTTCAAAGCAGTTGAACTGCGATGACCAATGGAGCTATGAGCAATTTCCTCAGCCGGGAGAAGCGTTGTGTTTCCAATTTCTTTATTGGTATTTAGAAACGCCCGCCGTAATGCATCTTGAACTGTTTCATTTTCGCGCAGTTTTTTCAACTCATCTGTGAAAATTCCACCAAAGGTTTCTTGGATAAGCTTTGACACCTTATTTCCTCGGTTGGCTAATTCACCACGTCCATCAAATAATCCAATAACAACTTCGTTATCTTTACCTCTGAACCTTTCAAGAACCATATCAGTGACTGATAGATTGGCGTTATGGCCAATACTATCTGCCATTCCGTATGGCATGGAGTTAATTTCAGATCCATAGGTACGAACACGGCAGTTCTCGGTTTGGTCAGGAACTGAGGGGGTTATAAGAGTAACATCCATTAGACCAAGCACACGAACATCGCTGAGGACTGTAAAGTCACTTAGATCCTTTTCATTAGACTCACGGCCAAAATGTGATGCTTGATTATGCTGAGCTTTGACTTCTAACCGCCTGTTTCCCGAAAAGTTCAGATACCGCAGGTTCAAATTGTAATTCCAATTCCAATCATAGGGCCAGTTGTTGATGTTATACTTGAGGTTATTGGAACCCACGTCAAGGCAAGTGAGAGTGCTGATTTTACCAAGCTCAGCTGGTAGACTGTGTAGCTTGTTGCTATTAACATGAAACACTTTAAGTGTCTGTATGCTTTCAAGATCATCAGCAGGGAGCGATGTGAGATGATTTCCAGAGAGATAAAGCTCATTGAGTCGATGTAAGCGACGTAGACCTCCGTATGGAATGTCAATCAATTCGTTGTAAGACAAGTTTAGAACTTGCAATTCTGTGAGCCATGAGATTTCCTCAAAGCACTCATCAGTTAACCGGTTATCACTAAGACTCAATGTTAAGAGACATTGAGCCAAAGTACGACGCTGGCGAAGTCCAATAGGGTCACGCGAAATACCAGCAGTTGATGGAAACCTGCCATTAGGCGGTGGGAACATTGACATACGTCGATCATTTGGACCGAGAGAAGATGAAATAGAAAGTGTTGAAGGTCTACGCGCTCCACCAGTGCCAATTTCATAATTATGAACAAGCTCGCCAAAAGATTTGAACCGCTCGCTTTCGGAACTAGAAATACTGGACTGAGCAATGTGTTTTGGAAAACTTTCAAGCAAGTTAGAAGATGCGTTGAGGTACTCCAAATACGAAAGGTTCCAAATTTCTTCAGGGAGGGCACGGATGTTGTTATTATGAAGATCAAGATGTCGTAGTTGATGGAGAAGTCCGATTTCAGGAGGCACAGAGTCTAGATTGTTGGCGACAATACTCAGGTAGATTAAGCATTTTAGAGAGCCGATGTGAGGAGGTAAAGAGGACATGTGGTTTTTATCCAATACCAATTTTTCGACAAATGGGATTTTTTCCAAAAATGTCTCATGCAAAGCTGCAATCTTGGCTTTTGAAAGGTTCAAAACAGTAAGCGTGGTGTGAGTTGGAAGAAGCTCGATCTTAGTGATTGGATTTCTATCAAAGTAGAAAAGCTTGAGTTTAGGAAATTCAGCAGTAAACGAAGAAACTGAGTTCTTGGAGCAGTATAGGACCTCAAGCAATGGCAATTGACTCAGAATATCAATGCTTTGTAGTTTATTGTATCGAAGATCGAGGTCACGTAAACTAACGAGCTGAGGAAAAGTGTCTGGTAATTTCTTGGTCAAGTAATTATTCGTGATTGCAAACTCTTCAAGGTTGACCAATAAGCCAATTTCATCTGGAAGTGAATAAAGCTTATTGAATGAAATATCAAGTTGGCGCAGAGTGGTAAGATTGCAGATTGCAGGAAACACCTCTGTGAGATCATTTGACGACAAATCAAGGTATTCGAGACTTTTCAGTTCGCAAATAGACTCATGAATTGAAGAAAGTCTATTTCCGTGAAGGTCGAGTCGGATCAATGAAGCTAGTTTTGAGAAATCAATGTTCTCTAAATGCGAAATAAGGTTATTAGACAGATCCAGATAGCTGAGATGACGGGTTTGAAGAATATTCAGAGGAAACTGAATAGCTTTGTTTCTGACATATCGAATAGACTGAAGATTGATACATGCTTGAATAAAATCAGAGGGGATTGTAATGGATGGGTTTTCTGAAACATCTAAATGTTCAATCTCAAAGCAATGCGAATAAAATAAAACGGGAATTGTTTGTAGGTCCATGTTGTGCATATCTGCTTTGATGAAGTTTCGAGACATGCTAGACTTTTCCTTTTCAGTAAACATGCGCATATCTAGTTTACCAAACTCAAATCGACAAAGATAACTTAGGTCATCTCGGCCTACATCACCAAGGCGATCATTTTCATTGTATCCCATGAACTCGAGTAATTTTTTCTGATATGTGAGTGGACGTTCTTTAGGAAGAAGAATCTGTTTAAGTCCACCCACACGGACGGTTAATTGATAACCAGCAACAGAAACAAAAAACTTTCTACCAAGAAGTTGAATAAGCTCAGTGACTGTAATATCAAGATCGCAAGAAACGGTTCCAAAAGTTCCATCTTCACGAAATATACGAACACAGTGTTTGATTGCTTTTGTTGGCTCTTTTGGAGGAGGGACCTCAAAGCTTCCTGGCCATTGAGGAACATCCGTAACGTCAGGAACGATATTCCAAGATTCCGGTGCTTGCCAGCCAGCATCCGCGCCAGAAGCAGGATTAAAATCCAGATTTGGTACGGCTTTGACTTCAGGCGTTGCGATTGATATTGAGTTTGTTGCTGAATGTGTTTTCTTGCCATCAACAATTCCATTCATGTGTTCCAGATCCGTGTCCAGTGTATAAATGGAGACATCAACAGGAGGTTGTGGTGGTGACTGTGGAATTGCATTACTCTTTGATCGGGCTTGGTCGTTTGTAAGTCGTTTAGTAAAGTGCCGCGATGCTGAACTAGACCTCAGTCTGCTAACGTGATTATAGGAATCCATATCCAAAGACGGCCCTACATGTGCCAAAGCTTCCCGACCAGTTGCAAAAATAGCACCCACACTTGGTCGGAGCATGATTTGGGCATACTCGAGACCAACCTTAGCAGCAGAGGTAGTAATTATTGCATTTGAACCCCTATGGCTACTGCTGAAGATATTGGATTCAGAGTTTTTGTGTCGAAGTTTTTCCTTTTTGGCGGCGGCTTTTTCGTGGAAATCGGCAGACGATTCTCGTCGAGAGATGAATTTGCCAAGGAAAGATTTTTTGGATTTAGTTTGCTTAATTGTGGTTGCTGAGGATTCGACAGAATCCGATCGAACGCAATTCGATCTTGAT
>JAKTYJ010000018.1:0-10248 GCA_030674515.1 Geotrichum armillariae | reverse complement strand
AATACATACTGACAATTTCTCAGAGAACCTCAGAAATGCCATTGATATAAGGCTGCGCGATGAATACAACTCCCGGCCCGTATTTGTGAAAAACAAGACGTTGGATAATAATTACAATCTGTTTTGCAAACAAATTCTGTGGCGGACAATGCACTACGATACTACAAAAGAATTTGATGAAACACAAGATCATGGAGTTCCATGGAACCATTACAAGTTAATGAACCAAACTATTGCAGATAAAGTCGTGGAATGTTATACTGAAGGAGACACAATTTGGGTTAACGACTATCATCTTTTTCTAGTTCCTCAGATGATCCGTGAAAAGCTACCGAATGCTAAAATCGGGTTTTTTCTACATGTTGCGTTTCCGTCTAGCGAGGTTTTTAGAAGTCTAGCAAGTGTCAAGCAGCTGCTAGAAGGGGTGTTAGGAGCTGATTGTATTGGATTTCAAACTAAAGAGTATTCCCGACACTTTTTACAAACTTGTAATAGAGTATTGGCAGTCGATACTACGCCATTTGGCGTCAGAATGAAGCAAAAAACAGTTTCAGTAGTCGTTGAACCTATTGGAATTGACACAGAAACTTTAAAGCTTTTTCTATTAGATAAAGAGGTAACACAATTTCGAAAAATCCTTCGCGAAAGATGGCCTAATAATAAACTTATTGTTGCCCGAGACAATTTCAACAACGTTCGAGGAATTAAGCAAAAGTTATTAGGTTATAAGCGCTTTTTAGAAAACCATCCGAAAATGATTACCAGCACTGTTTTGATACAGGTTTGTGAATTGGACGATTCCAATGCTGAGCTACTGGGTGAAGTTTTGAACTTGGTGTCCCAGATTAATTCATTACAACCCAATATGATAGCACCCCAAGATCCCTGTGTCCTGCTTAATAAGAATATTGAATTCACCGAGTATATTGGGTTGCTTGCTGAAGCAGATGCTTTTGCAGTAACCTCGATTCGTGAAGGGATGAACCTGACTTGTCACGAATTTATCTATTGTAATAGAAAATGCAGTCCATTGATTTTGTCCGAGTTTACTGGGGCATATGCTGTTCTCGGAGATCTAACACTTAAAGTAAATCCTATGGGCGCGACTGACATTGCCGCTGCTTTTTATAAAGCTCTGACTATGGATAAAACAGAAAAGGAACGACGCTGGACTGCTCTAGAAAAAATTGTCACTAGCAATAATTGTTGTCAATGGGTGTACAACTTTTTAGATGATGTTGATGTTGCTTGGGTTGAACGGCAACGTAGGCTCGAAACAATTCCACGACTTGATCTGAAAATATTGAGTAATGATTATCACAGGATTACATCCGACTTTCGATTGTTTTATTTGGACCTTGATTCAGGAATACAAGGTAAAACTATTCCTCTAAGTGCTCGTTTGGATCCCAAGAGTGAATTGACAAAACTTTTACCTGAATATACCGACCATAGCCAGTTGTCTAAGTCAAATTGTGGAGTTTGGTCTTCAATTAGTCGAAGCCGATCCGGCAATCAGTTCTCGGAAGGTCAGAATGCCACTTACATTTCACAGCATAAAAATCTCTTGTTGATATCTGAGATTCTTTCGGATCCTAGAAATATTGTCTATGTTATTAGCAAGGAGTCTAAAGAAACTCTAGAGTGTATGTTTGAGCAAGTTCCTAACGTCGGATTAATTGCAGAAAATGGAGCTTTCTTCAGACAATTTCAATGTGAAGAAGATTACGCCGGACAGTGGACTCCATTAATTGACTGGGAAGCAACAACAAAATGGCAAGGCACTCTGACAGAAATGTTGCAAAATACGCTTGATTTACTGCCAGGTTCTCAGCTTGAAATCAAGGGTGCTACAATGATTCTTTGCGTTAGTAGTTGCACAGATCAACTTCAAGTTGATGTATTAATTGGTGAGGTGCTCAGGCACATAAATGATGCATTTGAATTAGTGTACAGTCTTCATGCTGTGTTACATGATGGATATGTCACAATCTCCAGCTTGAAAAACAATAAAGTTGCTGCCATCAAACGGAGCTTCCATGATGAACTTGACCGTCTATATTACCCTTATGGACTTGGTATTGACTTTTTGTTTATTGCGGCAGAGAGTGGTATTGAAAACGATGTGGTGTTTGAATGGGGAAATTCGCTGCTTGATGGAATCAATGATTTGGGAAGTTATGCTGAGTCGATAGCCAGTCAGAGTGGTTCAGTAATGGGCCCAAGTGTCAGTTCTAGTCGAGCGTTAAGTCGAGTTCCAAGTCTGGTTCCAAGTCGACATGAAAGTCGGTCACCAAGTCCAACTGGCGACGGCCATTGCTCTCCAAAATTTGGACTGAATAGTAGAGCTGTTCTAGGTTCGCTCTCTAGTGGAAATGCCCTTTGGTTTGGACGTGAAGATATATTTCCTGCTAGCTCACAAGTTGGCTCACAATTCAAAGCAATGAGTGACAAGACCGCAGCATTCAAAGTACCAGCAGTGTATACAATATCGGTCAGAGGATTTGGAACCTACGCGCAGTATATGGTTGAGGGGATTAATGGGCTGCTAAGTTTGTTGAATCATGCAATCAAATCAAATCAATGAGCAATACTTTGAATATGAGCTCATCTATAGCTAGTTAAAGCCAAGCTTGGCTGTGTTACCAGAATGTAATTGAAAATAATTGAAATTCCTTAAATAAGATAAAGATGAGCCGCAATACTACATTGCGCACAGACGTTTGGGAGGAAAGAAATTTTAAGAAAATCTGGGGGACTGTCACGCCACGAAACGAGGAAGAAAAAGAAGGAATTTGGCTTTCTCAAGTAGGAGAATCGTCTTGATGATTCCATCAAAAGATTTTAAAAAAAACTGTTTAGTAAAGGTCACAAGAAGATATAAAAAGAGAAGAATCTGAAGCTCTTGAAGTTCCTTCATACTTTTCCTTTCCAGGATATTAAACATTCTCAACTGTAAATCATATAAATAGTTCAATATCTTTTCTCGTCTAATTATGCACTGCAAAAAAGTTGAAAAAATGAAATCATTTGAATCATTGCCTCATACGGAACTTCTTCAGACTACTGACAGCAGTAGTAGCCACAAGTCCACCGAGATATGTCCAATAAAACGACCTTTTGAATACTCTTCTCCTTCTTCCTCAACCACAAATCACCAATTATCTTCATATACTCTAAATCAGCATTCAACAAAACCATTCAGCGTGTCTCAAAGCCCATCTGCCATGTCAACTCCTGCATCTCCACAACTGAATCCCAAGTCACCATCACCATCACCATTGATGACTCCCGTTTCCCCGGATTTCCAATCTCACCACCAACTGATAATGACAGGCTCGAATTTCAAAACAAGACTTAACAATACCACCTGTTCAGATCAAATCATACAAAGAGCATATAGCGCTGATACTATTCAAATGGGATCCCCCTACTCTACTGACTTGCCTCCTGCTCCTTCCAAGTCGTATAGTTTGATTGCTACATCCTACATTAATGAGCAACAAGAAAACATGTTCAATGGTCGTCAAAGAGATCATCAAAGACATCATGTAAGACGTCCGAGTTGTGCAATCAAGTTTTCGCCTACATATCAAATGGTATATTCAGGGGGTAGAACAGGTCAAGATGGAGACAGTAGTTCTGGGTATAAATCGAGTGGAAGAAGATTGCCTAGCCCGGTAGCTGAATGTGTACTTAAAGGCGAGTTTCCTTGGTAATAACACATTACCAGCTCTCTCTGCAACTCTTTCCATTAGCTAAAAGTTGAAATTTTTTATTCTCCTATTTCATATTTCAAATTCAAAAAAGTTTCCAATAAATAAATACTTCAAATAGACTGCTCAGGCTGCATATAATGAAGCGTCTTCTCGTAGTGCAGCTTTCGCAATCTCGTTACTTTGATTCATATTTTCAAAATCAATAGATGTTAAGCCAATTGTTGTAGAATCCCAGAGCATGTCAAATTCAGCGAAATCGCCGTTTCTGGTGTAGTCAACTGCCCAGATGTTTTCTTTAAATCTTTTACTCTAGACAGGTATTAGCAATTCATGGGCGCACAGGTAATAGGGGGAATATGTTCTTACTCGTTCTCGATCGTCATCCATTCTGCGAAGAATATCGTCTTTTGATAAAATATGATGAGACCCATTCCCGCCATTCTTTTCAGAGTTGCCTGTATCTTTACTATTTTGGCTTGACAAACCATTAGAAACTCCATATACTTTTCAATAGAAAGTACTTACCAGTCAACTTCTCGCGAGTCCAACCATTCATCCAACGCTTTAATCTCATCTTCATTCAGATATAGTTTCTCTTCAAAATTCCTCAAGATTGTCCGCGTAGGCTGAACATTAACAAGTCCAGCGTGGTTTTCAGGTACTACTTTATCGAAAATAGTAGGCAGATCTCTTAAGATCCAAATGTGATACTTCTCTCCAACCACCTGGGCTTCACTGGATTACAACCATCAACGGAGGAAACCTTTCATCAAACCATGGATGATTTGTACTTTCATGTTGAAATATACAACCTCTTTTCGCAAACCCTTCTGCACCTAGCCACCAGTACATTAGTTCAGCTGAAATATAAATTGGTGAAAAAAGAAGCTGTCGGTCTCTGTATCGAGCATCCCAAAGTTCATCACCCCATCCAAACAAGTAGTGAAACATTATATACCCCAATTTACTGCGAACCCTCAAAGGCATTAGACGTTGTAAAAACATCATTGAAGACAAGTAGCTGTGATACCCAAACAAGAAACGGTAGGAGCCGAGTGACAAGTGTGAAATAAACCGTAGAAACCAACGATCAAACAAAGGACCAGTATAAACAGCAGGTGATAAAGCAATAAAACAAGATAGCTTCAACCCAAGATCAGGAATAGATTCTTTGGATAACGCCAAAAACGTCTGAGTAGTTCCTTGTGAATGAGCAACCAATGCCAGTTTACAAGTTTCTGGACGTCTGGTGAGCACAAAATCAATTATACACGGTAAATCAAATGTGCCCATTTCCTGGATTCTCCAAGCCCACATTCTCAAATTCCTGCTTGATGCTGAACTATGCTTGGGTTTAAACCCACATCGATTGTTTGCTAACCAAACATCATATCCATTCCGAACAAGAAAGAATGCTAATGAATGTTCACCACTTGTACAAAAAGCAGCTGATGACTGTAACAGTCCATGCAACATGAGCACAGGGTATCTATTCTTGGAAATCTCTTCATCTTCATTTGCAACTGTTATACGCTGAACCTGAAGCTTGAACCCGTCTTGTGTCGTTACCTCATATTCTTCAAGTTGAAATCCTTGTAATCCAACATAGTACTTTAAATCAAACTTGAGCACTTTATTCGCATCATCCAAAGGCTCTAATACAGGTCCTTCAAACTGATTCTCTGGTTTTGGCTTTGATGGTCGTCGTCGTCCTGGTATGATACTGGATATCAACGCGCACAACATCAGCACCACCAAATAACACGTACAAAACACAATTGAAACAAGATAACAAACACCAATCTTTAGTCTTTCAAGTATTGATGGTGAACCAATATCATATCCTGCATCTTGAATTGAAATGCAGCTTGGTACATTTGTGCGTCTCGAGGTCATTGGAAAGCATGGTAATAATTTTTTCTCGTGTCCTTACTGTAGGGTATGTTGCACGTGACTTGTTTCTTAGGTATGGAATATACACACTATAGAGCAGATATACAGCTTGGGCATGTATCACAAAGTTCAGACTTCCATGTTACATAAGCCAAAAAAGGTGCAATATATTCTCAAAATGCGCCAGACAAGCTTATTAAGCCACGACGAAGACGCCCTAATCCTGGAAATAAACGTGACATAACGGCATTTAGGCCTGATATTGCTTAACTAGCCACAAGGTTCGTGGCTCATGCTATAGCTCTTTAGTATAAAAGACACTGAATTCGCTGTTGAAAAAAAAAACTAAAACCACCAAAAAAATGGCTACAAATATTACTTGGCATGCTGGACTCACTCACGTTGAACGCACTGAACTAGTTGGTCAACAAGGATTGACGCTTTGGTTCACAGGATTATCTGCTTCAGGTAAAAGTACAATCGCAACTGCTTTGGAACAACATCTTCTCTCTAAAAAAATCAATGCTTATCGTCTTGATGGAGATAATGTTCGATTTGGATTGAATAAAGATCTCGGGTTTTCTGAAGCAGATCGAAATGAAAATATTCGAAGAATTGCAGAGGTTGCTAAACTTTTTGCAGACAGTGCGACCTTTGCAATCACAAGTTTCATCTCGCCATACCGTGCAGACCGTGATAGCGCCCGTGAGCTACATAAACAAGCCAACCTTCCATTCATTGAAGTATTTGTGGATATCCCAGTCCAAGTCGCTGAGCAGCGTGATCCAAAAGGTTTATACAAAAAAGCTAGAGCAGGCGAGATTAAAGAGTTCACAGGTATCTCAGCACCTTATGAAGAACCATTGAATGCTGAGATTCATATTCATAATGACAAATTGACGGTTGAAGAAGCTGTTCAACAGATTGTCAAATACTTGGAAGCCCAAAAGTATATTTAAATTTGGTATAAATTTGGTATAAAAAAAAATAATCATCTTCGTAGACTGTCCAATCTTGCTTGAAGGTCGTCTCCATCATCGCCTCCAATGGCTTGAGCAACACGTTGTTCTTTATTTGCTGAGCTTGCAATTGTAGAAGGAGTATTTCCCAGCTATTGAAGAGAAAAAAAAATGTTAGTAAAAAACGAAACCAAGATTTGTATATACATACAGCTTGGTTGAGGTCAATTCCAATCTCGTCAAACACCTGGTTTACGATTTCCTCACTTTCTTCTATTCATAGTTAGCACAGCATCACACTCAAATGTAGTACACACCCTCATCAGCTTCCATGGAATCATCTATAGCATCATCCATCATTTCCTGTCTCTGGTCCATGATATCATTTTCCTTTTCAAACTCCATTGCAATTCTTTGCAAACTCGGCAAATTCATGCTTTTATTCATGGACCCCAGCAACTGTGTCGCTCCCTTCATGGACATCATCATTTGTTGATTAGTCCCCACAGTCTGAATCCTCAGCGAAACAGCCTGTAGCTGAGTCTTCATTTGATAGAATTTCTGAATATACCGGCGCGTTCTAACCAAATCCTTAGCCATGACCTGACAAGACCCCATTTGACCTTGTTTAGCAGCTTTCTTAATATCTTGAATCAGTTTCTTTTCTTGACTTTCGAGTTTTGTGCGCTCTCGGTCGAGTTCACGTTGTGTGCGTTCCAGACTCCGTTGATGCTGTGCTTGTGTTAGTAGCTTTAGGTGCCTCCTTGGTGAACTCATACTTTACGTAGTCGCTCCTGAGGAGTCAACCGCTTGCCAAAGGCCCATTCCAAAACTTGCATTGTTGAGCGTTTAGGTGGCGGGCAAAGGTTGAAATGTCAAGTAAAGGACAAGATAAAGATCACGTGTATATACACCCCAACCCACAATTACATTATCTGGCTGACATAACCATTCCGTCACTTTTTTTTTCATTTTTTCATTTTTTCATTTTTTCATACACGCCTATTTCGTCAAGACATTGCCCATGGAATAAAAATCCACCACCACCATCTACTACCACCAACAATCAACCACCACCAGCCATCAATTTCCCCTGCGACTAGTTTTATATCATCATGTCTCTTGTGTGTGAAAAAGTCCAAGATGGCAAAACTGGTGAAACCAGAGAGCTAATTTATACTCAACTAAAGGCCGTAGGTAGCGGTTCTTTTGGCATTGTATTCCAAACCAAACTATCTCCATCTGGTGAAGATGCTGCAATTAAAAAAGTTCTTCAAGATAAAAGAATCAAGAACCGAGAATTGGAAATTATGCGAAAGGTTTCGCACCCAAATATTTGTGAACTCAAGGCTTTTTTCTACTCTACTGAAAAAGATCAAGTCTTTTTAAATCTGGTGCTTGAATACGTTCCCGAAACTGTCTATAAAGCACTCCGCCATTTCTCAAAACAAAAGACTTCCATGCCTATGCTCGAAGTCAAACTATACACATACCAACTATTTAGATCTCTCGCCTATATCCATGCTCTGGGAATTTGTCATCGCGATATCAAACCTCAAAACTTGTTGCTAGACTCGCGCTCCGGAATCTTGAAACTATGCGATTTCGGCTCTGCAAAGATCCTCGTACCAGTCGAATCCAATGTATCCTACATTTGCTCTAGATACTACCGCGCTCCCGAACTGATATTCGGAGCTACCAACTACACCACAAAAATTGACATCTGGTCTTCGGGCTGCGTCATGGCTGAACTAATGCTTGGCCAGCCACTGTTCCCAGGCGAATCGGGTATTGACCAGCTCGTTGAAATCATTAAAGTCCTGGGCACGCCTACCCGTGAGCAAATCAGAACCATGAACCCCAACTACATGGAACATCGGTTCCCCCAAATCAAACCACATCCTTTCTCCAAGGTATTCCGCAAGGCTTCGTCTGAAGCCATTGACCTAATAGCCCGGCTCTTGGAGTATTCCCCCGGTGCGCGTTTGTCTGCCATTGAAGTTTTGACACACCCCTTTTTCGACGAATTACGAGATCCCAACACTGTACTACCTGACTCCCGAACAGGCGGGCCTGCCAGACCTTTGCCCTTATTGTTTAACTTTTCGCCTTTGGAATTGAGTATTGCGCCGGAGCTTAATTATAGATTGGTCCCTATGCATGTGCGCCCTCAACTGGCGGCCGCGGGTATTGATCTCAATAGATTTATCCCGCTTCGACCGGACCAGGTGCGTGGGTCCATGAATTAATAATAATTAAATAAAAAATTAAAAAAAAAAAGATTGACATAGATTTATATTTTTCATTATTATAATTGTAGGTTGTAACTGTATTCGTCTTCAAGATTCTGTGCCAACCATAAGAAAATACAAGACAACATGACAGACCCATTAGCAACGACATTAAGAATACCCATTCCCAGGGTTGGCATAGGAAACTGGGGAACCACATACTTGAGCACGAGAATCACAATCGAGCCCGCAAGTCCACCTGCCAAAGACGCGAAACCCAAGAACAAAATGACTTTTGCTTGCCAATCTGCTGCGCTTCCTCCACCAGCACCACCAAATGAAAAACTAGAACTATCACCCGACAAACGTGCTTTATCGACAATATTGATAATAAGCATACCAAGCGAACTTATGATAAAGGGCAACCAGTCTGGGAATTTGACGTGGACAATTGGACCATTCCCATGTGAGCTGTAAAGTGCAGAGTCTAGGAGTGCGTAAAAGCCAAGGGCGTAAAATGCTCCAGACAGGTAAACACCAGTAGCTCTAAGAGTAGTGGATGAGAAACGAGGCCAGTGGAAACGGAATAGTCTATCTTCGTCCATAGTTGAAAGTTGTTGATTGATGGGGGAAGATGGAGGAGGAAAGTGGTTGTTTTTTTTGCGTGTCAAGCAGGGTTAGGGGCTGGTTCGCTTTTTTTAAGTCGCCTTTCTGGACTTCCCAGGCAAGCCTGTGGTAGGATATTTTTCTTTCCTCCCTTTTATTCTCTTCTTGATTTCACTTTTTGGGGCATGTCAACTATGATCGATTTAGAAGATTCACGACAAGTTATTGAAGCTCAACTAAAGTTCAACGCGTTTTTTAGTCAATATTCAGGACTCAAAGAATCCGAAATAACAAGTGATTTCGCAAATAAAGTACACGATGAATTTGCATGTTTATATCGTGGTTTCACTAATGACTACGCGACGCCAGGAAAAAAAATAGGTACCAAAAGAGGTGCAAAGGTTGTTCAAGTAGAAGAGGAAGCTGTTCCGGTTGGAGCTGCTGTGGAAGACATGGTCTTGACTCCACCAAGGTCACCTTTACCACGATCGAACCATGTTCAATTAATACCTGAAGTTGATAATTACGAAGAGGATGAGGATATCCCAACTACAAGTAAAATGCGTCGCAATATATTGAGAGATGATTCAGAGGACGAGCTGGTTCATGTACCAGGAAATCAGGCGCAATTTCAACAAGACCAGGCGCGTCAAAAAAGACACAGGCAAGAATCAGAGCCTAGTACACCACGACCTACAAAAATTCAAAAACCAACCACCACAACTCCAACCGAATCAAAAGAAGCTTCTCCCGATGACGCATTGATTCCTGTTCCTCCTTCACAAACACCCCTACCATCCCAACCCCCTAAATCAGCACCGCCTAATGAACAAACTGAAG
>JAKTYJ010000017.1:0-10388 GCA_030674515.1 Geotrichum armillariae | reverse complement strand
GTATTTATAAAATAAAATGGACATAAAAAAATATGAATCTATTAAATCGATATACACGTAGTTGAGCGCGGAACTTTACAGCTTGCTCGAATGGTGAGTTTTCTTCTTCGTAGGCGTTTATGTATTCTTTGCCGTTGATGAAAAGTTCAAACCGGCGTGAGATGATATGCCCGCCAGGGGTAGTGGCAGATTTGGCCAAGGGCGACATTTCTTGAGGATGATTGATGATGAACGTTGGTTGTAAACCACATTGCGGTTCGAGGTAGATTCCAGATAGTTTATCAAGCAGTTTGGCGGCAGTGACTCCTCCTTCAGATGTGGAGGGACGATTAAGACCAATTTGCTCAAAATAAGTAGCCAAGAAATCGACGCTAGTCAAGTCTAAAGGTAATTTCACACCTGTACATTTTTCAATCTCAGGTACAAAGTCCAAACACTTGAAATCTGGCGCAAATGCCGCTGCTAAATCGTCTAACCGGCTTTTCATGTCTTCATCTAGTTTGTTGCCATGTAGAGTTTGAACGCGCGCCACGACTCCTCGTAGCATTTCCTGTGTAGTCGCCATCAAATCATCCAAGGTCGCGTATGCTTCGTAGAACTCACACGACGTGAACTCCGGGTTATGTGTTGCATCAATTCCTTCATTTCGGAAACACTGGCCTACTTCAAAAACCTTATCAAACCCAGCCACAACGAGTCGTTTCAACCATAACTCTGGCGCAATACGTAGAGCAAGCTCTATTCCATTTTCATTGTCTGATAGACCAAGCGCCTTTGATCGTGTCGTGAATGGCGTCGCGGTTGCTCCACTTGCCCTGTCTGCAAGCATTGGAGTTTGCACCTCCAAGAAACCTTTTCCACCAAGAAACTCTCGAAGATATCCGAGCACTGCTGCTCGTACTATCAGCATATCTCGAGATTCTTTATTAACAGTCAAATCTACAACTCTATTATGCGAACGCGTCGTTGCGCTCAGTTTGTTTGTCGGTAGTGGATGTAAACATGGAGTTAATAGTTGTGCAGGGTTGTCTGCTAGTAATGACAATTCTCCCGACTTTGTTCGCCACGGGTGACCTGACACTGATACAATATCGCCTCGCCTTAGAAACGCATGCTCAGTATCAAATGTCTCTTGTGATAAACCAGGCACTTTTGAAAGGTTGATGACGACTTGAAGTTTCGTAAAATCTTGTACCAAATCTAAAAAAATCAAGCCTTTACCAGACTTGCGCAACGACTTGACACGTCCTTCTTTTTGTTAGCCGGTTTTTTACATACACCCTTGAGATTTCGCCCGCGCCTAGAAAACTCACCTTGAACTGTAACACAGTCTGATGCAGGATCATCGCCTGAACTTACTTTACTTTCCCACGTCCCCCTAAATTCTGGGATTCGAAGTACTGGCGCCACCAGTGTTCTTGTACTATCCAGTAACGGATAGAGCGTACGATTACTGTCAAGTAAAGTTTGTTTTCGGTTCGCAAAGTCTAGGGCTTCAGCCTCTGGTGTCAATGCTGCATTACGTCGTTTACTAGAATATGGCCGTCGAATGACGGAACGCAGAGCACACGGTGTGCGCAGACCTAAACGAAGCCTGTGAATGGGTTAGCAATTAGAACATGATGTAATAGGGTCTCAGAGAGAAGATTAGAAGTTGTTCAGCATCAAGCAATAAAGCTTTGATGATTTATACGATACATTCTTTTGATTCATCATTGACCCATCAATATTAGATTACTTACATTTGTAGTTGGTAGAGTTGAAAAGTTTTTTTATTTGTTTGAAATTTTTTTTTCCCCCCTTCTTACACCTTCTAATTGGCCTTGCGGTTATCAGCACCAAAGGCAAACAAAGGTCCCACAAATGTAGCCAAAGCACCCTTAAAGTTGATCCAGAGCTGTTTCAATACAGGAGGCAAGCTAGGGTGAGACAACAAACCATCCACGCGAACCTCCCAGGTCTTGACAACATGGCGCGTGTACTGAGAAGTGTTGAATCTCAACTTGAAGAATACAAAGTAGACTACGGCCTGGAGGATAGCCTGAGTACGGAAGCTAAAGGCGTAGACAAGCACACGGACCAAAACGAAAAACTCTGAGGACGAGGCAAAGACCATAAGAGGACCATTGTACTGCTTTGTAAAGTCGTTGATACGAATGGACAATGAGGATTTGTCAGTATGTCCTGCCAGGGGCAACAAGAAGGCGCGAGTATAGGACAGGATGTGCAGGATAGAGAAAATTGCAAAAGGTGGAAGAGTGCCAAAGAAAGGAGTTGTAAGGAACCACAATACAGAAGCCAGCAAATATTGGACATTTTCATCTCTGAGGAGAGCCATAGGGTTCAAACCACGGCCTTTACCATAAGTCTCGAATAAAACAATACCATAAGTCAAAATGACAGACGCATAAACCTCCTTGTACCAGAAATTGGCGACACGAGGGCTTTTGACGATGCCAATTGAGAAAAGGGAGTAGAAGAGAAAGCCGATAAGCACAAACACATGGCCTAAAAAGAGAGGTTAGAGGGGGGGTGCATTAGTTTGGCAATGAATAAACTTACCGACAAACCAGGCGAAGCGGAGGTTCTATAATGTTAGAATTTTCATACAAAAGCATATAAACATACCTTGACAAGGGTCGAAATTGATTCTGCCATGATGAATTTGGTGTTGGATGAAGAAGTTGAGTTGCAAACTGAGAGAGTTTTTTTTTCCTACATTTATTGCTGTCCCACTCTAATCTAGAACACGATGGAAATTTAAAACAGCCACACGATTATTCCCATTTTCATTACATTAGTTTTACACATTAAACACTTGAAATTCTCAACGAAGAGAAAATCCCTTTCGGGGTTTTTTTTCTTCCAAGACACGCCCGGCCTCTATTCGGGCCCTTTTTTCCTCCAGCTCCTTGCGCTGTTTCTCAAGTGCCTCCTTCATTTCACGGT
Organism: Geotrichum armillariae; assembly: GCA_030674515.1. Lineage (NCBI taxonomy): Eukaryota > Fungi > Ascomycota > Dipodascomycetes > Dipodascales > Dipodascaceae > Geotrichum > Geotrichum armillariae. The sequence goes on along the minus strand of JAKTYJ010000017.1, from coordinate 7,439 downwards.
GACGAGCAAACAGTTCCGCCTCAGATTTTTTAAGTTTTTGCTCCTTTTCAGTAACTTTTTGCTGAAACACAGTCTTCATATCGGCTTCCATCTTTGCCAGCCGCGCCTCATGCATGGTACGTTCCTCTTCCTGTCGCATGGCCGGGTTGACCTCGCGGAACACAGTGTAATCCTGCTGGATTCCTAGCGCCGATAGTTTTTCGGTACGGTAGTTTTCATAGAGAATGTTGGCGGTTTTTTCACGCAGTTCCTCTAAATGGCTGCGAATCAGCAGCTGGCGAAGCTTGACAAAGTCACAGTGGTCCTCATTCTCAACCTCAATCACGCCCCATGGATATGCACGACCGCGTACAGTCTGGCCAGTGGATCCTTCTACGCTCTCGGTGGAGCCCACTATTGCAAAGGGCACGTTATTCATGAGTTCTGTGTTTTCAGCCACAGTCTCTTCGTCGTCGTTGTCGTACTTGGGAGGTTCAAAGATTTCAATCTGCTGGTTGGCAATATCGGTCATGATGGACTGTTTAAATGTAAAAACCTCTTCTTCGGTGAGAGTATCTGACTTTGCAATAACTGGAATAAGGTTTACCTTTTTATGCAACTTTTTCATGACGGTCACGTCTAGAGCCTTGAGGGAATGTCCGGTTGGCTGGATAAAGTAGACACAAGCGTGGATGCGGTTGTCCACAATGGTTGTTCTGTTAATGTTGTTTTCAACATTGAGGTACGAGTCAAATCGGCTGTCAATGTCCTGGATAATGGGTTCCCAGGAGTCTGTGTTGTTGACAAAGTCACCAAAGCCAGGAGTATCAATAACATTTAGACGTAGACGCACGCCGTTTTCCTCAATATCAGCGGTAACGTTTTGAATTTCCACAGTTTTTGGAATCTCTATTGTAGGATCTCGCGGTGACTTGCTTGGGTAAAGTGGCATATTAAAGAGGGTTGAAATAAGAGTAGATTTGCCCAACCCACTCTCTCCAACAACCATAATGTTGAGGTTAAACCCCTTTTTGATACTTTTGCGGTGCCACTGATTAGGTAGATTTGCAAAGCCCACGTATCCAGTTAGCTTGCGGCGTACAATACTGGAATCTGGAAAGGCAGAGAGGGTGGTGATTGGAGGGAGAATAGGTTCAGGGGACTCGGAGTCAATATGAATGGGGGCCATAACAGCGGCCTCAATAGCGACTAAAGAGTTAGCAGATTTCCAAGGTTCAAAAGTTGTACTTACCGTCTACTGAAGTCATGATGAATGTTGTAGATGAGAAGAAGAAGAAGGAGAAGGAGAAGAAGAACTGTGGTCAAGTCGTTAAAATGCGACGTCACAGAAAGGGTGTAGTACGTACGGCTGGGGCAAGGGTATGGTATTCCCCAGTCTTTTTCAACCACATGAGTATCAAAGCATGGACTCTCAAATCATAAGCGTGTATATTTAGTCATTACGTTTTTTTTTTTTTTTATGTATAATATATTAGCGGCCAAGAATAGCAGAAGTTGGAGGCAGACTGTATTGGTACTGCTGTGGTGGAGGTGGAGGTGGAGGTGGAGGTGGAGGTGGAGGTGGTGGTTGTTGCTGTTGCTGTTGCCAGGAAATGTGATGTATGGGTGCAGATGGTGGTGGTGGTGGGCATGGATATTGCTGTGGATAAGATGGAGGTAGAGTAGATTGAAATGGGTGATGAGTATGAGTATGAGTATGAGTAGAGCAATGAGCATCTGAGTTCATTGAAGAATTCCAACCACCATGAGAAGAAATATGACGAGTAAGAGTTGTTCGTCTAGTAAAAGTCTTTGAACATCCAGGAAAGTTACAGACATAAGGGCGTTTACCTGTATGAACTCTTCGATGTCTAGCTAAAGAAGAAGAGTCGCTAAAAGCCTTTTCGCAGATATCACATTTGTGAGGCTTTTCACCTGTATGAACACGCATATGGACAGTAAGTGCTGAGCGTTGAATGAACTGTTTACTACAAACTCCACATACATTTGGTCTTACACCAGTATGAATACGCTCATGTCGAACTAAATCACTTCTTCTTGAAAATCTCTTTGAACAAGTTAAACAGGCAAATCTTTTATGAGTATTTGGAGGTGGTGAAGGAGGCAGTTGAAAGGAGTTTAAAGTATCGTCAGTATTGAGAATTGAATTAAGGTCCATTTTTTATTGGCAAAAAAACAAAAAAAAAAAAAAAGAGAAGGAAAAAAACGGGGCATCTTTTAGTTTTTATATCGAAATTCTAATCCGTGTTCCATGCATATCTCCAGTAAACACTTGCGTAATTATAAACGGGGTATTACCTATTTAGGTTTAGTAAAAAGAGGAAATACATATGCAATTGCCTAAAAGAGAAGATTTTGCAAGAAACCAGCATAATTAAAACTTTAATTGGCTTTTGCTGTGCCTGTGCTTGTTGTCATAGTAACCAGGCACGCGTTTACGCGTAAATTAATTGCCTATTTGAGATATGTACAAGTACACAAGTATCATGCCATTTGTGCAGCCTTTTGAATTAGATGACTTGCATGTGAAAGTTATATAAAAATCACGTGATAGCTTACATATTCATGAGACGTCATGCTAAAAAGTTGATTAATTGACTATTTCGCCCACCACCAAATTTAATGGCTCAATGCCCTATTCAGCCTTAAAACTCTACAAAGTGGAGGATCCATGTCGTCACAAGTCTAGCCGTGTACTATGATTGTTTTAATTTCATATAAAAAGCCATGATTCCTCTTTAATTCAAACCACAAAGTCTTACTACCCTCTTAATTCCAGTCTAACTACCAGTCCAAGAGCTCAAGGCTCTTTGTGCTCTCGCCATGTCAATTGTAGACGGCGGACCTGTTGTTTATGGTCTCTTGACCTACAAGGATTCACTCTTGTTTACCAAACTTCCTTTTGCACTCTTTTCCAATCTTCCTACTTCCAAACCTTCTCTGATTTCATTCTTAACACGTCCAAGTAGCAGTTGTTTATCATTTGAAGATCAAACAGCTACTGCAGCAATTCTGGATCTCTTGCAATACTATCATGTCGTCAACATGTGTACTTCTGCAAGAGTTTCTAAAAGTAAAGCCTTGTTGACTCATATAACTTATTCCACAACAACAGCAGAACAAGGACCGTCTACAAGACGTATTAGAAGATTCATCATGGACCCAAATGTTTCATTATTAACATTTGATCGAGATTTCTTAAACAATCTCATGCTTGAAAGATTTGAATCTCCTTTCAATGATGACTTTTGTCAACCAGGTGTTGTTTATGGACGTGAAAACATGGTGATTCAATTAGTACATCCTGAGAAATTTGGTAGTTGGAAAACAAGCCTTTCACAAATCCTAGAAACCAGTAAAACAATGTCAAGAGATCATTCTCGTGAGAACAGGCGCGAGAGTTACTGGAAACGAATGGGCATTTTCTAGGCAGACAAAATATAATGAATAAACATCTACCATTCAAGACTAGATGCCCAAATTACCTTTTTCTTCTTGACTTTGGGAGACTCGCTTTTGGATTTCCTTGTGCTACGCCGCGGTGGTTGTCTTTTTCTTGTAGGTCTGCTATTAGCTGCTTTTTCGCGTGCAACTAGGTCTTGTTTAGAGTAAAATCCTAATGATGGTTGTGGTGTGGTTGTTGTTGGTGCTGATGATGCTGTGGGTGGTGGTGCTGATAATGCTGATGCTGGCGGTTGTTTCTTTTGCCCGTTTGATTTCGGTTTCTTGATTCCTCCTTTTCCTTTCGTAGTCGTAGTCGTTGGTGGCGTTGGAATACTCAGCTCTTCTTTCTCCTTATCTTCCTTTTCTTCTTTCTCCTTCTCTTTCTCATTCTCAGCAACTGCAGCAACCTCAGCAACCGCAGCAACCTCAGGAAGAACTGAAACTTTCAATACAGATTTACCGGGTTGGATTTCAAAATGCCGGGGGCTACACCTGCGACCCGGTGATTTAGGGGTCGTATCAATGTCTTGAAGAATCAGTCGTTTTGAACGTCGTTGAGGGAGGTCATTTCCTGACGGTTCATCTTTGGGCTTGTAAGCTGCTTCTTCAGAGTCGTCTTTGAATTCTATTAACTCTTCGTCCTTGGTTTCCGTCTCTGGGCTTGCCGTATCGTTGATTGTTTCACGCATGATATTATCCTGCTCCTCAGTCTCAGACTCTTTCTCTGAAACTGTCTCCTCCTTCTCCTCCTTCTCAGTCTCTGAATTCACCTGCATATCCTTCAAAGGCGCGACTTTAAACACGCGACTTACCCTTCTCGTAACTCTTCTTGCCGAGTTGTTGTTGTTGTTGTTGTTGTTTTGAGTCACCAACGCGCCATAACCTTTAGAGCAAGGTGTAAACTTGGTATGTACTTTAGTAACGTGTTTTGGTAGCAGTGGATTGGTATCAGAAGTTGGCAGTGAATAAGAAAAGGTCAAAGACGCGTCCATTCGAATTGGATTTGTTGTTTATGGAAGGAGTGAAAGAATCCTCCCAAAAAAAATTGCTGAAATTTACTGTCTTCTGCCTTCTGCCAGGCCATAGACCACCTACCTGACCACCACCACAAACCTGGCCACTAACCTGAGACCTGGCCACCTACTCAAGGACCGACATGAGTACCGGCCTGAGAGGGACCATCGATATGAGAAAGACCTCAGAAAACCGCCGCCTCGCCATCAGCTGAAGACCAGCGCTATCTGCGCTACCAGCGGTCCAGCGCTACCAGGCTTGGCTGAAGCCAAATTTCATTTGTTGAATGAAAAATTTGGTTGAAAAATTCTATTTTTCACATGCGAAAGCAACGACTTGAACGTGCAATATTGTTGTGGCAATACCTGATCTCTGTTTAAAAGTATAAAAGAAGATTCTTTTCCTTTTTTTCAAATCTTCTTCTTCATCTTCTTCATCTACTTTATCTCATGTCTGCTACTAAAGAAACCCCCGTTGTTCACCCTGCTTCTAGCACTCCTGCTCCTAGCAGTCTGGTCATTGCTCATCTTCAGGAATACCCATATGTCAATGCTGCCTACGGTTACGCCAGCACTCTTTCCCTCGTCCAACTCATTAGCGCTCGTGCCCAGCCACTTGTTGATGCCGCTGTTAGCAAGGCCCCTGCTTCATCCACTGACCTGCTCAAGCGTGCTGACCAGCTCGGAGACAAGGCTCTGTCTGCTGTCGACCGTGCTTTCCCTGTGCTCAAGACCGCCCAACCCGACCAGGTCGTCGACCTGGCAAAGCGTCCCTACGAGACCCTGCGCACAACCGCCACTGCATACAAGACCGCCGCCCATGAACGCGTGGTACGCCCTGTCGTTGCTCGCGGTGAAGCCGTCATTGATCCTTTGTTGAAGCCTGTTAATGCTCGTCTTGCCGGCATTCTCGATACCTACCTGCCTGGATCGGAATCCACCGAAGAAGATGAATCTGAACATGAACTCTCCCGTACCGTCAAGCTCGCCGTTACCGCTGTCAGCCGCGCCCGTCCCGCTCTGGATACCACTGCTGCAAACACTAGAGCTCATGTTCAGGCTGTTTATGACAGTAAACTCTCGGAATACACAAAGGACAGTCCTGAGGATAAGCAATCTGTGACTTCCACCGTCTATGCTTCCATTGCAACCTGCAGACAGCTGTCCACAGAGGGTATTTCGTATGCTGGATCCGTTCTCCAATCCAAGTAATTCAGTTATTAATTTCACTCGTTTCTAGCGTTTTTGTAAACAAGGGTACAAAGTTTCACAGTAATCCCTGGAATAACAGGCATTTCACTAGAGTTTCCGGAGGGGACCTTGGAATTTTTTAAGCAGTAATTTTGAACCTGCTCATGCGTTATAGCATTTATATATCGTCAATAGATTTGGTAATGTTTGCGAGTTACTCTTTTCGGCAGGTATTACAAGACCCTGAGCATTTTATTTGCATCATGTCGTCTGTAGAAAATAAGGCTATAGTGAACAGAAGGGGTAAATGGACCCTGTTTGGTATGTAGAGGATGAGAGGGTGTAGAAAGGTCAAGTCTTGACCAGGTCGCTTACAGTTTTTTTTGCTAGCCCCCGGTCAAATTGAGAGTTCATTAGACTTTATAAGGTATAAAAGTAACTGAGTAGGTACTAGAGATTAATAAACGAACTTTTGGGGTTTGGAGTAGGTGGGCTTGGAGTAGATAAGTTGTAGCTAAACTTGTCAGGAAGTTTACTAAGAAGCTTTTCGTTTTTGCTAATGAACCAAGTTGATTATTTTGTTCTTTTATGTGTCATGTTTTAATTGAATTTATTCAAAGGTATCACCAGGCTGCTAACTGCAAGGCAGAGACGGCCCGGCAACTTTAGCCAAATTCGCATCAAGAAACTCAAAGAGAAATCAAAGCAGCGTCACCAGGAAGGAATTGTAGTCTTTTAACTCCTCCAAAAAAGAATTTAAAAATTCAAGAACTTGGAGGTTTTTTTACAAACCTGAGGACCAAACTTGCCTGTAACAAAGCAATTCAACAAGAAGACCAATGCGCTGTATTGAAAAAAAAAATTAGGAGCCCGTCAGTTACAGTTTCAATCAAGAGTTGGAGAAGGTCAAATAAGCAGAGACTTTGCATAGATGAGAAATAAACCATAATGAAGTGTCTGAGTTAGTATTGCAGAGAGGTCCAGAAGAGACTAACAAAAGTACGAGATGAAGTAGAATTGGAGATAGATACCCTTAGGATTATCGGAAGGATGGGTAGAGATGGAGGTAGAAGAATACTGGATTATTGTGAAATCAAGTTGGAATAAGTATTACTCTTGTATAGAAAACCTTGAGAATAGTAATATTATCTCTGATTTTCATGTTTTGTGATTGAAAAATGGTTGTATGCGAGTCAACCATGAACACGAGAAAGCAATCAATACTGTGAGTCCTTCAGGTTAGATGTAGACTTACTAGGAATATGAATTTCAGGTTGACTGCAGCTAAAAATATATTTCTGTTCAACACTCACCTGGCACAACTAGAAGCCAACAGACAGGCCTAAATAGAGAAATCCCATGAAAGTTTGAAGTAGCACTGTTTTTGTAAGTTGACTTGAAATCATCAAATAATCATTGAGAAAGTTTAACAATATACATTGTATCAACTGCGTGGAGCGGCTTATAACTCATGAAAGTATTGTATCTTAATCGTAAGAATCAGAGCATTCCTAAGCCTAGCCTGCTATCCACAAAGCGTGGTGTCTCCAGATGCTCTTTCATTGCACAAAACAATAAATTATACTATTTGATTTTCATCCTGTGGACGGTTGAGTTGAGCTTTTCAAGTATTTTCATGTAACTTTGTAAAACTTGTTCAACCGTGTTTAAATGATAATTGCATCCGCAGTCTAGGATATGGTTTATTGACTGGATTAACGTGTCAAACAGGAAACTTTTTAAACTAAATTTGTTTAGAGCATCACAAATAGCGGCCCAGTATTGTGTGCG
>JAKTYJ010000016.1:0-10488 GCA_030674515.1 Geotrichum armillariae | reverse complement strand
GTCATTAAATTTTAGTGTGGGGTAGATCTGGCAGCGGAGAAATGGGTAAAGTAAAGTTTATCCGGTTTCTGTGGTGGAGGTTTACAACAGGATTTTGCTACGTCTGTTGTAATTCTACAACGGGGCCTACAACAGAACCGCCCTAAATACAAGGCTGTGGTGTGTTGAGCTAGCGTGTAACGTATACCCTTGTTTGGTTCTGTTCCAAGTCTACGAGATTGCTTTCAAGTTGTCAAACCCTGGTCGATAATTGAGTTGCTTTGCTTTCCCTCTTGAAATTTTCAAATTTCCTGTGGTGGAATATTTACGTCTGAATACAACAGCTTGTGGTAAATTTACGTCAGGATACAACATGACCCGTGGTAAACACCGAAAAAGACGTAAACTTCAGACTCATAAATTCCTCAGAGTATTGACATCAGTGAAATCCATAATGTTAAAGTCTGAATCAAATCATACCAAAAAAAATATTTTAATAGCATTTCCTTGAAATCACTGATCAGTATGATTTCTACTGGGAGGGAAGATTTCATTTTTCATGAAATTTGGACACCTGTCACACCCAGATTACTAGAGTATACTACTTACTTATGACATTTCATTTCACCTACAACAATAGAATAATATCCTCAGTATGGTAGATTTGGCCACGTTCTCCAGCTTTCTCGGATGGTCCTACTTCGTGTGTTGGGTATGTTTTTGTTTACTTTGCGATTTTCAATATCTCAGCTAACAGTTAACGGTACAGGGAATGGCTTCATATCCTCCAATCCTACTCAACTTGAACCTCCGATCAGTTGAAGGCATCTCTTTGGACTTTCTTTACATGAACATAGTTGGCTATGTCTGTTACACCATGAGCATGTGTATGCTATTCTTCAACCAATTTGTACGAAACCAATATGCTTTAAAGTATAGTGATGATATCCATCCTACTCATTATCCTCTGATAAAAGCAAACGATGTTGCTTATACTGTCCATGGACTTGTCTGTGCTTTGGTCGTGTATTATCAAGTTCATTTCACAAATTACAAAAAGTCAAGGGCACAATTACATGTCTCACCATACACAAAGGTTTTATTGTTTATGGTTATATCTGGCTGTGGATTAGTAGTTGCTGGAGTCATTTTCTTACCCTCAAGAGTTCCTTTTCATCTCCTAGATGTTGCTGAACTACTGGGGTTCATTAAAGTCTGCATGAGTACCAGCAAGTACATTCCCCAGCTCATCTACAATCAACAACGCAAATCAACAAAAGGTTGGGCTATTAACTCAACTATATTGGATATTCTAGGAGGTGCACTATCCCTTTCTCAGTTGTTTTTAGACGCAATTGTTAATCAAGATATTGGTTCTGTGCTGGGTAATACGTCGAAACTGGCTTTGGCGCTGGTTTCAATGATTTTTGACATTTTATTCTTGATTCAGCACTTTGTCCTGTTTCCTGACAGACAGCCAGATGTTATAAGTCTTGTCGATTTCAGATGAAACAACTCTTTCATTTGTATTCCATGTATATTAACTACTTGATGCTAAAAAATTTCAATATGGCATTTACCAAAGCCACGCATTGTGTATAAACCGATTTTTTTTCATAATTTTTCTTGCACCACCACCATAATTATCTTCCTTTCTTCACCCTCAAATTCAGCCCTTTTTCCTCCCCCTTCATTTCCCTATCTCAATAACTGTATCTTTTAATACTGGTAATAGTGATTCTTATAAAATTGTTGTTTCTGTTCTTTACCCGACCTGCCTTTTTTGAACTTTTTTTTTTTTTTTTGATTTTCATTTTTGCGAGTTTTGCCCCCAATTTTCTTCTTTCTGAAACGCACCTTCATACATCACCAAACACGCATGACAACTTTTACATGCGTACAATTGGACTACTTACCCTCCTAATTTCTCCTCTGGCATATTTTGTAAGTCTTGAACTAGTAGTCGTGGCGATATTACTGAACTTTTAAAGAGTTTCATTGACAACTATCATGAATATTGACTTGCCTGCAACTATGGGTGATAACCCCTCAGGCCTGTCAAAAACAAAAGACAAGGAGGAGCTTCATAGTTATATCTACGACTACCTGATCAAAAACAATTTCATCGACTCTGCAAAGGTCTTTTATAAAGAAGCAGACGTCAAGTCGGATGGAAAAACAACCACCGTCTCTCTAACACTCTCGAAATCTCCATCCACCAACTCTCCTAATGACAATAATAACGAGGTGGTTAACGGCGTCTCTACGACTTCGTCGAATACATCTACACCTCGCCCTTTTCAAGACCAATCGCGTACTAATGGAACTGCTGGTCGAAATGTATGTTTGAGTTTCCCCTTAAAGGCTTGTTTTCTAACACGTTTATAGAACACCAAAGACTCCGATAAGAATGGTATGCTCTTTCACTATTAACGTTGTTAAGATATACTAACAAATATAGAATCCATCGAACTGCCAGCTCCTGCTATCAAAGTCGATTCACCTCAAAGCTTTTTGTACGAATGGTGGACTATCTTCTGGGACCTCTACCACGCGCAAGGCTCAAAAGGCGGGTCTCCTGCGGCTCAGCAATATGTCCAAAATTCGTTGAGACTTCGACAAGAACAAGCTCGCCAGGCACAGCTTCAGCAGCAACAACTTCAACTCCAACAACAGCAACAGCAACAGCAACAGCAACAATCCGGCCAACCACAACAGCAACAACAGCAAGTGGCTCACCCGCTTGGAGCCCAACCAGGCATGGTCCCACATAACAATGGTATGAGTTTCGTGGGCCCAAATGGTCAGCTCGTTAATTACAATGGTTTCTTGAATCCACAGCAACAACATGCCGCCATGATGAATGGTGGGCTAATCCCAAACCAAATGGGAGCCCTTCCTGAAAACATGTCAGAGGTTGAAAAACGCAATTATGCGGCAAGGCAGGCGTTAATCAGAAGGAATATGGGAATGTCAGCGAACCCAGCACAAATGCAGCAGTTTCAACAGCAAATGTATCGTCAGCACCAGCTTGCTCAAGCCCAAGCCCAAGCCCAAGCTCAGCAAGCTGCAGGTGGCCCTCAAAAACAACAGCAACAACAACCTCAGCAAATCAGACTTCCTCCAAACGGGCCTCGTCAAGGCCAAACCCCTCAACCTCAACTTAATCAGACATCCAACCACGCTAGCCCTGTCCCTCCTCATCTTGTTCGTAACTCACCTGCTGTTGAAGATACAAATATGCCAAGCCATTCACCGACACCGACTCAGACTGGCTCGCCGTCCAAACGGCAGAGACTATCTCCTGAAGGTTCATACGCTGCAACAAGTGGTGGCAACCCAATGCCACCACAGCAGCCACAGCAACCTAATGTCATGGTGAACCCTGCCAATGGGCAGTTTGGTAATCCCCAGTTTAATAATCCAGCACTGTTACAACAAGTTAAGGGCGTTAATGGGATGCCACCTCAGCAGCAGCAACAGTTTCAAGCAGGTATGATGCAGCAACGACAAAGTATGATGGGACCAAAGCCCGTACAGCCACCCGGTGTAGAAAATCAAATGGATTTTGCAAACCGGTCACAACAACAGGGTCAGAGATTACCACAATCCGTCAATGCATTACAAGATTACCAGAACCAGCTCATGTTACTTGAGAGGGTTAATCAGCAAAGGTTGACAGATGGTGGACATCAACAAGGTGGTGTACAACGGTCCATGTCTACAAGTGGTGGAGTAGCTGGTCAGGTTTTTAAGCCTGGTCAAGGACAGCCTGGTCAGGGAGGTCGACTTGCAGCGTCGGCCTCACCTGCAATGGCTAATGCGGATATCCAACGTAGAGGTACACCTAAACAACAACCGCCTGTGAGCCCGCTATCGGATATTCATCCTCATCAGCAACATCCCCAACATCCTCATAATCAACAACTTCAGCAGCAACAGCATATGATCCAAGCCCAACCTGGGCAGCAACCACAAGGAATGTGGCCAGGCCAACCCCAGCAAGGTCAAAACAGTCCGAGGATGCAACAACGACGGTCACCATCACAGCCTATTCCACCTAATCAACAACAGATGCCACCTCCCAATGGACCGCTTTCAACCACGACATCCATGGCTACGGACAACAAAACACAACCGCCTTCGCCTAGTAATAATCCACCTACACCGACGCAAGGACATAAACAAGTATCCGCCAAAGGTGGTAAAAAGGAAACAGCAGCTGCTGCCAGTATCAAGAAACGTGGGCCTGCAAAGAAAAACAATCCAGTCACGCCTATTGGTACATCTGAGCCACCAACTCCAACAACACCTGCTACACCTCATTTGAATGGACCTCCTGGTAGTACACCTAACAAACTAGGTAAAGATGGTGATAAGGATGGCGAGTCTGAGCAGCATTTGTTCAATCCATCTCAACAGCAGCAGCCTGGTATGGGAGTAGGTATGAATAGTGGCGGTTTGGATTTGAACATTGCCGGAGGTGGTCCAGGCGGTCATGGAAACAATGGATTTCTTGAAGGACCCAACTTCCTTGACGATTTCGGGCATGGCCATGGCGTTCCTGGCGGTGTGGTAGGTGGTCTAGGTTTAGGAGGTCCAGAAGGAGTGGGTGGTAACGATGTTGGAGTGTCAGATATGGATTTTGATTTCAATACATTTTTGAATGAAGATGGGACCTCAGGAGGTGTTGGTGGAAGTTTGTTGAACTTTGATAGTGCGAGTGTTGTAGGGTTTAATTGGACAGGTGACGGAGTTGAAACTGAATGAACAAACTAACAACTGGTTTTTACTGAAATGCTTTGGATTGAACCTGACGAGTCTCGCCTTGACGTCATTTTATTATTATTATTATTATTGATATTTACGCTTGTCACACAAAATCATACGGAAAAAAAAGACATTTGAGAAAACTTTCAAGAAAACAAAAAGGAAGAGGAATGGACTAACTAAAAAAAAATTCTACTCCTTATTATCAAGCGAGAGCCCATTTATTATTTGATCATCATGTTTCAGTTGTTGTTTTTTTTTATTATTTCTTTTCACTTTTTCATGTCTTTCTTATATTATTTCTATTACTTTCGTTTAATTTATTTATTATTCCTATTCTCTTTATTGGCATTCAAAATGGCTTGAGTTTGTGACACAGGAGCAAACTAGGTAATTTTTCTACAAACAGTGGGATTCACAAGCCCCAAACATATGAACCTTTCCTTGAATCATTTCTATTCAAGAGTGTTTTAATGTCAAAGTATCTTACTTCTCAGTCTTTCTCTTTAATGAGCATTCAATGTCTCATATAAACCATTTACTACTTTGAATACGATTCAAGATATCTCAATGGACTTTGATGTAGCCTTTGCCTGTTTGACATACTCTTCTCTGAAACTTGTTCTATTCATACTTATTGACTTTAAACTACGAGAATTTGGTCTGCCCGTCCTGATTTTGCATCATGCCTCGGCGGTTAGGACCGTTTTTTTTCTCACAGTCCCAAACCGTAATTTTAAAAAAAAACCCTAAAAATTTAGATCGCCAAAAAAGATGCCCACAGTACATAACAAAAGCACTCCTCCACTCTTGTTTTTTTTTTTTTTTTTAACCTTGTATTTTAACTACACTTTATTCATTTGCAAACTAGTTCTTCTCTGTTGAGGGGTCTGTAATATCTTTTCAGTACAGTCTTTAGACTTGTTTCATTCGCTTGTTTTGTCAGTGCCAGCAATATGCTAGTATCGCCATGACACCTTCACACGACTTTCAAGATCATTACGCCAATTCGACAGATGACGGGTCTAGTTTGGCTGGTTGGGGCATAGAGCCTCCCAGTCAGAGTATGTCGGAGTACGATAGCTCACTAGACACTGAGGACGAGATTGACCAGAGGTTTGAGGACTACTATCAAGACTATCTAAATGAAGCTACAATCGCAATAGACATTACATCTCAATCTGACAGCAGTTTAAAACCTAGTACCGCCAAATACCGGTCGACAAGAAGCCAAACAATCATGCAGCCATTACAACTGTCACTGGATTACGGAAACTCTACTTACAAGCGACAGGAACGATTCAAGACTAGTCTAGGTCATTCCATCAAATCTCGTCTGCCTTTGCTTGAGAATTCACGGTTTCTTGAGCAGTTTCGTTATATACTGGTTTCTAGTCCACTGTTGGAGAAAAACCATGCGACTTCTAATAAACCCAAGCAACTGCTCAAGGTAAACAAAAATAAAAAGTCCATGTGCTTTTGCATGGCACCAACTGAAAAACGACATGGTACTAGTAGTAGTATGATTGTCATGATTGTACTGCTGAGTTTTGCGGCAAGAACCAACCAGTGCGATTTCGAGTCTGTTCGGTTGGCCATCAACTACGGAACCATGCTTTTTCTGTTTGCGCATTCTAGAAGGCGAGCTTTTCGGCAGCTGAGAAGTAGAGTACTTTTCAATGCTGCTACATTTGTGAAGCGTTCTCAAACATTTGATGTAGCGCTTTCCTATTGCATTTCATTGATCCGAGAGACTGAGGCGCCAGGTAATATGAACGACATACAAGACCGTAAAGTTGTGGGCAAACATTTGCGGTCATTAGCGTCTGCCGGACTATATTTGAGCACCTCAGTGTGTTTACACGCAATCCAAAAACTTTTGCCATACAGTAATCATTCTGCCAAAGCAATCTTACAGTACGGTTTGTCGGCTCTTTGAACGACTCGCGTTTGGAACAAAATTCTTTCATCTCACGGTCTTGGAATTCCATAAATATACAGATTTTGAAGCACTTAATTTTCTATTTAAATGATGCAGGATTTTACCAGTCTACGAATTCAGTTAGATTAGCTGCGAGTCGTTGGTTCGTGTAAGTCTTGTTTCAAATTTCGTTGTGTGATTATACTAATTATGCTGTAGAAAGCGTTTAGCAAAGAGTCTTATAACTCTCGGATGTTTTGATCTTAACATTTCGCATGACCAATTTAGATGGAATTCGATCGTTACCAGAGGAAATTCAGAGCAGGTTGCAAAAAAATTATTAGCCAATTGAACCAACGATTGGATACGTATTTTCAATTTTACTAATGTTGAAATACCAGCAATATTCACTATAAAGTGCTTGTAGCATATTCTCCTTGAAGTTGGAGATATCTCAAGGGAATGCTGAAAACTCAAGTAAGGGCCCGGTTGGATACAAATTAAGCGAGGCCCTGCTTAATAAATTAATTTTTGGAAATAAAAACTATTTTTCTTATAATCCAAGAAAAAACATTCTTTATTAAGCCCCGAAATTTCTACTTTTTTCACAATTTTCACTCCTATAGTAAATCGAGCTGAATTAAAAAACAAAAATATAAAATACAAGTTAAAAAAAATGGAATATATATATAAAATGTCGCGAATTATGCCAATGGTGTTTGTTTGCGTTTACTCCTAATTTTATATTCTAAAACTCAAAATTTTGCTCAATTAGCTGTAACCAAACGGGTCCTAATTGAATAATAGCAAATAGGAGGCCAGATTTTAAAGCCACACGAAATCCTTTTCGGGTAGATATCACAAAACAAAATGACTGAGAATTTTTTTTCACACTAGATTTGGAAAGAGAGCTTAAGCTCATAGATTCATAAGTTAACAAATCAATTAAAAACATTGCTAACCAAAAGAATTGGCAAGTTATGGTGGGATTTTGAATTGAATATTCCAAGATGGACGTTAGGAGTCTGCATTTTTACATGACCCGAATGCACATGCTTCAGATTGCAATATATTAATGGTAACGCTTGTCCTTTAGGCTGGGTCACGGTCTTGATCCGTGGTTTAAAAGCTCGTTCAGTTTTTTTACCAAGATGTTTTTCTTATTTTACATGAAGTAATATGTTTATTTTCATTAATTAATTTGAGAATTATTTGCTTGGGTGAACATAAAATGTATGCTTATACATTCTATGTATACACATATTTTAAATTTACATCAATTATCAAATATATACTAATATTCATAATATTAACATATATACACTTATATTTATCAATTAACTAGTATGTTTTAAATAATGACACCCAAACCCCCGTTATAATAAAAAATTTTGGTCAAAGAATAAGTTATAAGAAGAAAAAAAGTTATAAAAAAATACGTTTCCACTTATTACCCATCAACTTCAACTCTTCAGAACTTTAATAACCACTTGCTGAATTAACTGTAGTTGCCGAAATAATGATGCAATCTCCTACAAATCCAATCATTGTGCGCTTTGATCTCGATATTCTGTTTTGCGGTATAAGCATTGCTAAAGATTTGGACACTCTCGACGAATATGGCGTGAACATTTCTAACCATGCGGTATTTTTTGTCCATCTTGAGGATGGCTCAATGGTCCTATTTGTCATGACTAGAGATGAGAGCTCAATCAAGGGCACCGAAGCACTAGGTGACCTCAAAGTATTCTGGATAGGAACTACGAGCCACGACTGGTTTAAACTAGAGACCATCCTTACAGTGCCTTGGATTGGTAATGTCAACAAGACACTTTACCGGCTCGATGGTATGATTTATTTAAGATTTAAATCGTTCAAGATTTCAGACGAGTTGATGGGCAGTCGCAAGTTTGTATAAGTCATTCTGCTACAGTTCTCGCTACGTTTACTGACAACATATCATAGCAAAGCTCTAGCAAGAGAGCTCATTCATTTTAGCTACTTTGACCTCAATATTTTCCATCTTGATTTTGGATGGCGTCCTGTAGAATCTTACAACACATCTCTCACCCACGACCAGCTTGGCGTGAGTATTGTCTATGGATCGTACGTTAGTTTGGAACAGTATTTTGAAAAATCACTTTGATCATAGACACCTAAATGCCCTTGATAGCCAACCACAACGTCAGACCAACTACTAATTGGATACCATCTTTATACTTTTTATATTTCTATAACATAACTACCAATTTTAAAACAATATATTTTTTCGACATTAAATTGACTCACTCTATGACTTCACAGTATCTTCTGCCACTCAAACTAAGCAGCAATTTGCGTGGAAATTCTTCAACGAAAGAAAATGCTTAATTTCCAGACAAGAAATTTATTCATTAATCCCAAGCATTTCAAGTTTAGCATACTTAAGAAAAAGTTAACACCAACACCAAAAGCTGGAAAGGATCTTTAATGTCTGCCTTAAAGCTACACAGTAGTCGCAAAATCAGGAGTTGTGGTATTGGTTTCCTTGATCCAGATAAAAAACAAGATTGCGCAAACCTCTCAGCGCTTTATATCAAACTCGACAATGGCAAAGCTGCTCAATTCATTATGCAACGTAGCCACCAGTTTGTGTTTAGTTTTGACACAGTTGCTAATACAGGAGAATTTGTCTCACTTGATCTTGTCTTTCTTGGTATTCTGCCATGTTTTGTAAGATTTTTGAATAGACAATTAAATTCAATTTCCAAATAAATATTTTTATGTTATCACCCATTTATATATGCTGGTAAAAGTTATTAAATAGACGATCTATTCAGCCACGGTTTGATCAATAGCACTTTGAAATGCTGTAGTTATTGAGTATCAGCCTTGTGATGAACTTCAGTGAAGTAGATGGTTCAACAAAGATTCAGCTCTCTCCATGGCTTGCTGAAAACGGACTCTCTTGGTAAGTATATTAGCCAATGGGTCTCCATGAATCTTGTCCTCACCTTCAGGTTCCTTCAGCTCAGCTCAGCTTGGGTTGGGTTGGTGTATAGCTCTTATACGCGATTTCAAAATGTCGCGTCGCGTCGGTATTTAAGTTTCAGGTTTACCAACCACGTGATTTACAAACAAAAACAAACTTGTTTTTTTCGGATTGTTTTGATACTAACTCTTATATCTGAACTCATTGACTTCCTGGTCTTTTGAATATTTACTATGGAATAGACTGTCGAACATAAACAGGAACATCAACGAAAACATTACTATAGATACCCTTTGAACTATTACACTCAATGCCGGATTCAGCTCACGTTAGTTTTGGTCAAGCTCCACATACACCGAGAATGATGATGCCACCACCGGCAGCTAGGTCTTCTTTGATCAATGTTGGTGAAAAGGTCAGGCTGCCAGAAGGTCAGATTGGAATTTTACGTTATGTTGGGTCGATTTCAGGGAAATCAGGCGAGTTTGCTGGTGTAGAGTTGGTTGATGAATGGGCCTCGCAAGGCCGCCACAACGGTGACTTCAATGGGTAAGCATGAATTACATTTTACGAAACACTACTAAACCATTTTTAAAGAGAAAAATACTTTGAGACTGAAGTGTTTAATTCTGGATTGTTCATTTCATACCCCAAACTGCTTAACTCGGTCCAACAACAACAATCAGTAAAGAAGTTGGCACATGACCGCCGGGCTTCACTTACTGGAGGTGCTCCGGTATTAAGAGCCCCTCGGACTCCTGACATTGGGGGATCACCTAACCGGAGATCAATCCAAGCGCTGCCAGGATCTGGGATTGCTAGGCACCGACAGAGTATTGGCGGTAGT
>JAKTYJ010000015.1:0-10853 GCA_030674515.1 Geotrichum armillariae | reverse complement strand
CATTATGGACTGTAGGGTCATCATCAACTAACTCTGAAGGCCGCGAAGGGTGTGGAGGCGAAGGAACCCTGTTTGTGTGATAAGAAGCTACAGGTTGCCCCGAGACTGTGATGAGAATAGATGAAACGATGGAAGTGCGTGGGTATACTCCATCAGATGTTGTTTGTCGCTGAATAACTTGAGACAGAACGGCAGAGAGATTCCTTGACTGAAGCATGTTGATTTAATACAATTTCAATACGATTTTGGTGATGGATAGGATGGTGAAAGGTGTAGATCTCGGTGGTCGGATTGGTGGTGACGCACCGTTGAAATTGGAGATGAGTAGCTCCTTTTTACGCGTTTTGCCTGGTTTAGGCAATATCTGAGTTGTGCGGCCCTTGTCACATGATCACATAGGGATGGGGTATAAGAACCGCCGACGATTTTGACGACAGCGAAGGCAGAGGTTTCTATGAAAGGTTTGGTATTCAAATAGTCGCATGTTATACAATTAGACTTGTATGAATACAATTATTTTCAATAGAGATTGTAACCCTTTTTCAAAGAGATAGCTATCACTCTTTTCTATGACCAAGAAGCTCTAATTAGAATTAACTGACATTGCACAGAGTAGAGTGACATGGTATTCATGTTGATTATTTATTGTAGCCTTTAACTGACTATTGTTGTTCCATATCTTTTGAAGCATAGCTCATGAATAGTTTCATTAATACAAGAGCGAATATATAAATTAAGTATGAAGAATCAGGGGGATAATTGTCATCTAGTTTCCTTCACTAATGTCGCCAGGTGCATTGGATCCTTCAGACTTGTAAATGGCAATTATAACTGCTTCTTGTCGTTTTATGTATACCGAGTATTCTCCATATTGATAGCAGCCTACTCCAGACTCTTTGGTTTTGGTATCGGAAACCCATTTTATTAAAGGAGCATCTTCATTCTTTGCAACTCCACGAGCTAAATGATAGTTAGCAATGGTGATGACAGGCCAAATTGTCAATTCACATACCTCCTAAGCTCAGACCTGTAGCGTAATCAATACAGGTAACTCCATAGACTTGGTCCTCAGACATCCTGTAAAAACAATAGCTATTAGCAGAAAAACACAATATAAGCAGTATGCTCACATTTTATCTAACCATTTGCTAAGACCAGTTGATTTCGCAGTCATTGTTTCGTTTCTTCAATCGTTATCGTGGATGGTGGAAGAGATCAAAACTCCCAAGGATAAAAACAGCTCTCACTTTTTTTTCATTTCAACATTACGTTTTACAATTAAGAGGCGAAATATATTTTCATAATGGTAAGTTCCAACTAATAGACTCATACTTTATCATACTAATGATTGGTAGTTGATATTTCCAGCGCTTGCATTTGGCTTAACAGCAGTGGTGACGCTCTTGGGGTTGAGCTACTACACCAAACTCCGACAAACTCCATATTACATCCTTCTACCATTATTTTTGGCTGTTTTTATACCATGTTCTGTCGTGGTTTTGGTTCCGATTGATTTAGTTTCGTCTTCTAACCAGGCTAATTCTACACTGTTTTATCTAACAGAAGAAGTCCGTCTTGTTCTTTGGCGTGTCATTTACTGGCTTGCTTTTTTTCTGACTTGGGCAGTTTTGCCCATACTACAGAGCTACACTGATTCTGGGTATCATAGCACATTACAAAGGATTAAAGATGCCGGTCATCGAAATTTAAGGTATCAACTCATTATGCTTGGAGCTGGTGTGGTTGGGCTCATCTACGTTATTATTACTTCGGGTTTAACCTTTGGCTCCATCAAATCGTTACTCATTGCCCTTTCGCACTCATATGCTCTGGTAATTGCAATTTGGCTCATGGGACATGGTTTTGTCAATCTTCCAAGACGATACTGGCTAGAAGCAAATCCAAACGTTGTATTAAAAGGACTCTATCAACACGCCACTTCGTCAAACGATGCTGTAGCAGAAATCCACTCAGAGTACGCCGATGTCGCTGCTGAGATTCTGGCACTTGGTACATACAAGAATGGAAAATACCAAGCTTGGATTGAAGCTATGCTTGAAAAAGTCGAAGAAGGGCCTGGTGTTCCGCTGACCTCGTCGAATACCTCGGGTTCTGTGCATGGTAGATCCCGCGTCAGAGTAGACCAATCCATGATTGACGAATATTACTTGTCTACATTGAATAGTAGATTTAAGATGATTCGCAATCGTTTGGTTCGCTATGATGCAGACTGGCAGAAACTGTTGTATGAGGCATCGAAAGCTGAAGATATTATCAAGTCGCATGAAGCTCAGTCATTAGTATTCCGATACAAACGAACTCCTCTTCCTCCTAAAGCTGCTTATTTCTATCACTATGTGATTCAACCTCATATTCAAAGAATCCTCGCAGCATTCTTTTTAGCACTCACGACTGTGCTTGTATGGTCAGAAATCACACATGGTACTATTGTTTCTATTGTCAATCTTGTTGTTTCCCATACCTACGGCATGTGGCAACAACTAATGTCCACATTATTTTTAGGCTACATGTGTTCTGCTGCTTTTTCAAGTTTGTCTCGAATTAGAGTGTTCAAGGTATACGCTCTGGTGCACCGACATAGTGATCCTGCTTCATTAATCTTTTACGCCATGTACGCTTGTCGCCTGACAGTACCACTTAGTTTCAACTATATTACACTTATCTCATCACGAGAATCTGTGTTTGAAGAGTTTCTTGGAAAGTTCATCAACCTTACACCTCTTGGAATGTATTTCAACGATTGGATGCCACGGTTTGTATTAGTACCCATGATTTTTACATTATTTCATGTCTACGATCGGATCCGAGATTTCTTAGGTTTTGGATTTTCATTTGACGATGATGAGGACGAGGGTGAAGAGCGAGGATCGGTTGTAGAGGGTCGAGAGCTGGTTAAAAGGGCACTCACTGATGCTTCCTACAAGTACTCATTAAGACACCCAAACATTTCAGCTGCTGTTTCGAGTGGACAAAACAGTCCTCGAATGTCGACCAGCGATGAAGGCCGCTTTCCACATCGCCATCTCCAATTGGGCGGGGGTCAAGTACACCGCACCCGAAGCGAAGCCGTTGCTGACCGCTATCCGGAGGAACAAGAAGGAATAGATACTAAGCTCATGGGGTTCTTTACGTCTCTAGGAGGGCGACTACAAGCAGGATTTAATGGATTAAAGCCGGATACTCAAGCTGCTACAAGTCTGTTGCCCAGATGGAACAGAAATCAGCCCCAACCAGGCCCTCAAAGTAGGGAAACGTACCAGGATGAGGAGGATGAAGAGGATCAACAATTGATAATTTAAAATTATAGAGGAAATTATCAAAAATTATGGATACTATATTAATTGAATAAATATATAATAATTTCACGGCTTGGGTTTTTTAGCGACTTTAGTTCTTGTAACTACAGGCGATGAAAACGATCTCCCCAATGAGGGAGAAGAAGACAATGCGGATTTCCCTTTCTTCAAGGATGAGAATATATGTGACCCAGCAGGGGAAAGTGTAACAGAATCCCTAACTGACCTGCCTAGTGGAGTTTTTGTGATGCGTCCAGATATGGTGGTCGGCGTATTTTGAGATAAACTACTACCTCCACCCATGGGATTTGATTTTTCTTGCTTTCGAAGTGCTAATTTACGGTTCAGCAGCCTATGATGAACAGCATCTCGTTTTGGTGGTTCTGGAATCGAAAATGACCGTTCTGTATTGGAAGAATCAGAGCTGGTTTGGGCAGCGAATGATGATTTACTCTTGTATGTGTTTTCGGTTACAAAAGAGTATCCGTTTACTTCAGGTAGTCCTGTGCTTGGAGAGTCTGATTTCGTCGAAGGCAATCCTAAAAGAGCGTTAAGAATATCAGATCGCGTTGGCATTTCAACTGAATTCTTTTGGCCACTTTCTTCCAAGTTATCAGTACTAAACCTCGTCTGTCCATGTTGAATCTGTTTAGCAGCTTGCGACTTGACTTGTCTCTCAGTAAGTCCTGATTTATGTTGATCGGGATAGCTTATCAAACTATTTTTGCTTCTATCATCTGTTGAAGGCCATGATTGTAAATTTGTTTCTCGTTCATCTTTCCAACCCAGCTTTTGAGCTCTTATTCGGTTTTCTTGTTCAATCTGGGGTGTCATTCTTGCCACCAGTTCAATAGCTTGTTGCTGCGCAGGTTTCTCGATTCCTTTTAAAAGTTTTCCTTCATTCCATAACCACGGGTATTTTTTTCGCATTTCCTTCGCGCTTGTTTCCATCAAATCGTTAAACGATGAGTTATCCTCTGAAGTATGATTCCGTTGGAACTCTGTCAAAGATTGCTTGGTAGTCTCAGCATCTGTTTCATCTACCTCAAATGATGGCGTTTCTCCATTTCTTAACATATAGTCAATCATCTCTATCCGTTTCTGCATTTCCTGGATGCCTGGGAAAAAGTCTCTACCAATGATTTCTTCCAACTTGCTAATATACTCCGTTTCTTCTAGCACCTTCGTACTTGCACGGCGAAAAGTTGAATCTTTAATCGTCTCGTTCCTTGGGGTTTTTGGAATCGAAAGCAGCATACTTCCAGCTGCTGAGCTTTGGATTTTAGGCGTGGTACCTGTATTTGATGCTGTGCTTCGAATGCCCTGTACTAGATTGAGCTTTGTAAGAGCTCCAGCAGCTTTTCCGCCGCCATCCTCGACATTGGAGTTGACAGCGATGAGATCTTTTGGCATTTTGCCTTCGCGAGCCGGGTACGGTCAAAGGTGAAGTTTACGCTTATAGTGGGATGAACATCTACAATATATCTAAATATATTCACGTGATCAATAAATAAATTACTATAAAACTGGTCGTTTAGATCAAAAGACGCTCAATAGCATTCTTAATGTCAATGATCTGCTTGTTAAGCTGAGAAGACTCGTTGGAAGTAACAGAAGCAGCAATAACAGGTCTAGAGACACCACAGGCTCTGCCGAGAGCCATCTTAGAAGCAACAAAAACGTAAGGAACGTTCTTGTCCTCACAGAGAAGAGGCAAGTGGAGAACAATCTCAATGGGAGAAGCATCAGCAGCCATAATGATAAACTCAGAGATACCTCTGTTCAAGGTCTTGGTGGCCTCGTTAGCACCCTTCTTGAGCTGGCGAAGATGGGTAGCCTGCTGGGTAATGTCGAGAATCTGCTGAGTGAGGTCAGCATCAGCCAAGGGGAAAGCACGGGCGTCAGGAGCGGACATTTTAAATGAGATGTTATGGAAGGGTTCCTTGCAAAATAATTCAGAAATATGGGATTATAAGCTCGCCCTGTTGAATCTTTTGGAGGTTGAAAAAAAAGTTTTGGGATCAAAGAAAATAAAGTCTTGAAAAATTTGGCATGAAAACCCGCTTAGGGCGGGTAACCTGAAACTCAAATAAATTTTTCGGTGCTCAAAGGTTCTTAAGACTATGATATACCGCAACGTGTCAAGGGCCATGGTTGTTTTTCACTGCTGCGAAAAAAACAAGTTTCATCACCACCAACAACAACATAGCTGCTATCAAAACATCTGATATTCCGCCCATTTGTAGGACAATTATCTCGACAGAAACTTTTTTTAATATCTACATCGCTTCTTTTTAACAATGTCTGACCTTTGGTAAGTATGGTATTTGTGTTTCCCTGCGTGTTTGGTGTTTGGCCTGTTGCTGAGCCATGACTGTAAAATACATTGTCTGGCTTTGCCTGTTCTCCAAGTCTTGTTAATCATTGTCTTTAACAAGACGAGCCAATCTAATGATACCAATTATTTGACACGCTTGTTGCTGCTTTGCTTCCAATGCTAACATTTCATTTCTAGCCCTGTCTATGCTGTATGTCTAGTTAACCCCTTTTGTCGCGTTCTTTTACTAACTATTCTAGCCCTTCTTTGGTTCCCTTGGTTGCACTGCTGCCATTGTCTTCACCTGCTTTGGTGCTTCCTACGGTACTGCCAAATCTGGTGTCGGTATTTGTGCCACCACCGTTCTCAGACCCGACCTTCTTGTCAAGAACATTGTCCCCGTTATTATGGCTGGTATTATCGCCATTTACGGTTTGGTCGTCTCTGTTTTGGTTTCTGACTCTCTTAAACAGCAACAGGCTCTTTACACTGGTTTTATTCAATTAGGTGCCGGTCTGTCTGTTGGTCTTGCTGGTCTTGCTGCCGGTTTCGCTATTGGAATTGTTGGAGATGCTGGTGTTCGTGGTACTGCTCAGCAGCCCCGTCTTTTCGTCGGAATGATTTTGATTCTTATTTTTGCTGAAGTTCTGGGTCTTTATGGTCTTATTGTTGCTCTTTTGCTCAATTCCAGAGCTACCCAGGACGTCGTCTGCTAAACGCGTCAGAGAGCTCGTAACAAATTCCATGAAACTCCCCCTAATAATATTCTAAATGCATCCATAAAATAAATTCAATCTACTGATTCTACCTGTATTCATCTGCTATGATGCCAATCTACTGATCTGAACTTGTAAGCCTAAATCAGTTTGGGATATTAAAATTTCTTCACCCAAGGATGTTCACCACTTGAATTGCACATCTACATGATGAGCGAAACAAAACATATCCTATATCCCATTCAATCGCCTACATCTGTGCAGTTTTCACTCTATGATCATTTTACACACTCTGAAAAAAAACAGGTTGTACTGGGAAAACTCTCCACGATTGAAATTTATGATCTGAGTTCTAATGGTCTTGAGCTGAAACACTCGCTGCCCTTGGCCGGCCAGCTTGCCTCCATGGCAGGTGCTTTTATTTTCAAAAATACCAGAGATATCAGAAAGTGCTTAGTATTTACGTTGGAAGATAGTACTGCTCATATGGTGTATTTTCATAACCGAGTCTGGCATCATATTTGGGATACCAAGCTGAACTCCAACGAAACGACACCTCCTTCTGAGCTGGGTCATTTCATAGCTGTCGACTTTGATTGCATTGCATTTCACACTAATCATGGCTACGTCAAAATATTTCAAATGATTAATTCTCTGGTCAAGTTTGATCCAGATCAATCTAATCATGAATGTTTTAAGGAAAGGCCTATATATCTCAGGATAGATTTTGCCAATGTCACATCCATGAATTTTATTCAATTCAACAATAAAGGTCCAAACTGCCCTGTTTTGGCAGTCACGACTAGTCCTCCTGATGAGATGTCACGCATGACAGCTTACGCGCTAACTGAATCCAAGACAATCTCAGAATTTTTGAGATTTCCTCGCGAGTCAATTGCAATACCACATAGTCCTTCCAATGGGTGCTTGGTTGCAACTTCCACTGAATTATATCACTTTTCTGGTGACATCTATCCTGAAGACTATCATCCTGTTGGAAACGGATCAAGCAAAAGAAAGCCAGGCTCTGAACCAAAAGTTAAACTTTATGGTAAAAAATATCATCCAGGATTTGCTTTGAATGAGTTTTCACATTACGTCGGTATTGACGAATCTCGGATATTAGTGTCCAGTGTTGATGGATGTCTTTACTTGATAATACTACTTATTGTCGATGAAAAGCTTTTGGATGTCACATACGAGCTTGTCGGCAAGTTTGGGCCTGTTACCAGCTTACTTCATATCACTTCTAACTTGTTTTTTGCTACCAGCCATAATGGCCCGTCAGCTCTATTCGAATTGCATGCACTCGAGCTGAAAATCAAAATTATTCAAGAATTTGACAATTTAGGCCCCATTCTTGATATCGCTTTGAAGAATTCTGATCAAAGTAATTTTACAGAAGAGCTGGAAATATTTACCTGCACTGGAGGTTATAGATCCGGAACTATTAAAAAGATATCAACTGGCGGTAGTCTTGCAACTTTGGGCGAGCTAGATATGAACCTTTCAACTGTAAACATACAGCAAATTTGGTTTGATAAGGTGTCTTGCTCAATTATTGCATCATTCAATAAGAGAACTGAAGTTCATTTTCCTGGGCTTGAAGTACCCAAGACCTCATTACTCTTGGATAATAATGTGGGTACATTGGCCTTTTATCGAACGGATCTTCAGTACATTCAAGTTTCGAGGGGAGGAATACGTGTGGTAGACAATGATGGAAATATGGAAAGTATTTCTCTTAAAATATCTTGTGCCAGTATTTCGGAGACTCATATAACTGTGGCTCTAATCTCTGGACAAATTGTTACTTTCGATCATAGCCTCAAAAAGATTTACGAAAAAATGGCAGGCTTCCCAGTAGCGGCTGTCGTCTGTGGTGATGGATACGTTGTGTACTCAACCTGGACTGCTCCTCATATGCTTGACATTATTGAGCTTTTGACAAATACAGAGTACCAGTTTTCATTAACAGGCCCGTTTAATCAAAACCCGTACAATGTTCCCCGGGTTTGTTCTTTGCTAATATCAGCATCAGTCAAAGGCCAGACTGGAATTCCATTTCTCTTTGCGGGCACCACAAATTGCATATCATTTGCCGTCCAACTAGACACTCGAGAAGAGATAAAAGGTGCATTTCAACGAGGGTTAGAACCGCCAAAATTCCTCACTTGTAATGGATCTGTGTTTGCCATGTCGGATGCCGCCTGCGAAATCATGATATACCCTATGCGCCGGTCTGGGGTACTTGAACTGGGTTACATTCCTATTCATACCGACTACTCTGTGACCACTTGTTGTATAGGATACTGGAATACAGAGAGTAAAGACCCATCGATAGTAGTGATCACAGATCAAGACAAATTTTGTATACTCAGTTTGAATATCCAATATCAAAACGCCATGCGACAAATTTGTATACCAAAACTTGTTCAAAAGATATGTCTCTCCGATGATAACAAATATTTACTTGCACTCATGTTGCGGGCAGAAAAGGACAGCAAAGGTGTGGATACATTTGTTTCAACAATGTCATTGTTCAACGCTACTACATTGGAAGAAGTAGGAACTCTCGAGTTTTCTGAGGAAGCAAATTACATGGTAAAATCTGTTGTTCCAGCTCGATTTGTTGATTCTGAACCTGGTGCTCCTAACTTCTTCGTGAGTACGACTGTTCCGGTTGATCAAGATGCGATTGGGCATATTTTTCTGGTTACATATACCGGAGGTAAACTCCACAAGACAGTACACCAAACAGCTCAATCTGCAATTTCTGATATGGTGACTTGCTCTGGTGGAGTCCTTATATCTTTAAAAGACACTATCAGGTATTTTATGGTCACGCGCAGACTCGATTATGCGTTTAGAAGAGAAATAGTTATTCGCACGAAGGATATTGGAGTTTCTTTATCCTGTGTCGAAGATAGGCTTGCAGTTGGACAAATGGCAAATGGATTCTTTTACTCGGACATTGCTGATCTTACTAAGGCGGTAAAAAAGACTAGCGACTGCACTTTGTTGAACAAGACTGAGCCATATAACAAGTGGGTATCAAAACTGGAACTTATATCTAAGAATCAGCTACTGATTGGTGATGTCAATGGCAACCTTTACTTTCACAACATAAAGACTAGTAATACCAGTGCTTATGAAGTTCAAGACCTGAGATTTTTTCTTGGAGATACTGTTATTTCCATTCGAAAGGTTCCTGAAAATATATTTCTACCTGGCATTACCATGTCAGGTTCCAAGCCAGATTGTTTCATAGTGCCCAAAGCTGTGGTCGGAACCGCGTCTGGTGGTCTTTACATGTTTCTGGAACTCAGATCAGAGACAAATAACAAGGTGATTGACAAAGTTATTGCAGCTATGCGCGATAGAATAGTGCCATTAAATAAGAACGCTAAGAAAGAAGGAACGTATCAGTTTTCAGATGGAGAAATGCTGGCGGCTTTCGCGATATTGTCCAAGAAGGAGCAGTATGAAATACTCGATGAAATTCAGGAACAGCGTATTTACGTTGATGGACTTCTTCGGGAACTTAGTCTTTTGGGATGTAATTGAAATTTTGTATACTTAATTAATAGTGCTTCTTTTGTATTCTCTCAATTTTTAAATATACAAGTACATTTATACGCTTATATTTAGTTGACATATATTTAGTACAATGATCAATCGAAAGAACAATTTCTTTTCCACGTTCTCCCATAGCTCTGATTCCTGAAAATTGATGGAGTTGGGACAAATAAATCTTTTTTTGATTCAACCTACACCCACCACACACCATGGTTTCAAAACTAATCTTTAAAGGCGAAAAGCCAGTCAAGAAGCGCAAGTCTAAAAGTGCGGGTATCAGCAAATCTACGCCGTCAGAACCTGTGAAACGAACCAAGGAGTCTACGACTGAGGTTGAAGAGGTTGTATGGACGAATGCGCGCTCTGCAAATGAACTTGCAGGACCTATTGTTCTTGCTATTGTGAGTTGACATTTTTGTTACATGGAATTTATTGCTAAGATCTAATATTTAGACGGGCGACGATGACACTCCAGTTTGTATAGCTGCAGACGCTGAAGGCAAAATCTATACTTCCACAAACCTGGATATCCCATCTGGCGACAAATCAACGACAGCTGCACATTTGTGCGAACCTACAAACGTCCAGCAGGTATTTGTAGTCACGCCTGCATCATTTGACGAAGCGGATTCTGAGGTCGAATCTTCATTTAAGAAAATCGCACTGAAAACCTCCTCTGGTGGTTACCTGACAGCCGACAAACTCGGTATTCTAACTGCAAAGGCGACAGCCGTGGGCCCACAGCAGACATTCACACTAACAGCACTGGAAAATGGAGCATGGTCAGTTCAAACTATATGGGAGAAGTTTGTGGCGATTGAAAAAGATGAGGCTTCGTTAAGCGGGTTTACAGCTAGAGCCGATGCGGAAGAGATTGGATTTTGCAATAGTTTCACTGAAGATCGGAAGAGCGGTTTGTGGGGG
>JAKTYJ010000014.1:0-10878 GCA_030674515.1 Geotrichum armillariae | reverse complement strand
GATTTCGTTTTTGGTCTGACAGAGAATACCAAACAAGTTAACTGCCACAAAAAGAGCACGACATAAACTAGAAATTGGAGATATGAGAGAAATCGTGAAATGAACAATGCTAATATCACTTTCAATTGTTTCAGGAGCTCCATAAGCCTGGGTACACAAATACCCAATGAGGTAAATAAGAAGATAAGAAGCTTGGTAAGATGCAACAGTGGCGAAAGCGGCTAATTGAGACTTGACGAATAATGAGACAACGTAGGATAGTAAAGTGGAAGCAACACCGTAGAGCATCAACACAACAAACATGTACCCTGGCCCATTCATATGAGTTAAACTGGAAGCCATAATAGCAGTTACAATAACACTGATAATCAGGATAAGCCAAAAATGAAAGAAGATATAAGCAGTCCATAAAGGTGTTACTCTCAAACCATTAGAGTATTGCATTGCACGAACATGACTTAATCGCTCATATGTCGGATACAAAGATGCAAAAGCAGGAGCACACGCCATTGCTAGACCAAAGTAAACCGCAAACTGAAGAATATTTCCAGTATTAAGTACCCAAGGAACCTGGAATGGAGAAAAGTTGGCGACAACAGAAATTGTTCCATTAGCACGTAAGTTTGTGAGCAAATTGAGCATCGTTGGTCCTGTGAAAAGACCACCTTTACTGTTTGCCTTGTAGGCAAATGCAGGGTCATCAAGGTATATACCACCAGGATTAATTGTTGAATAGTTGGCAAAAAAGTAAGAGCGCCAGTCTTCATATTTGTCAATTAGAGCAACGTCACCTGTAAAAAAATCCGTGGCCTTGTGCAAAGCAAGAGTTTTGTTGTTGTCGAAATCATATAGATTGTATGAAGTTGCACCGGAAAGAAAAGTTTCAAGCCCAGGCATTGAGGCAAGGTATGTTTGCGCTTTAGCAATGGGGATATCCATGTCATCAGTGGTGTCAAGAGAAGTATACTCTTGAGCTTCAAACCGCCCACCAGACTGACAAAAAGAACCGGGAAAAGAGGCCAGAAAAGAGCGAGTTGCAACTGCGACGAGAATAGGTAGTACAAAGAATACAATTTCAGGTAGTGGGCTTCTGCGGAAAATAATGTATCTCTTTTGCAGCATGGACCTCAATTGAGTGAGAAATCCAACAGTCTTGTTTTCGACACTCGAAATTTCAAATGTATCTTCAGTCGATACCTGGGTATCTGAAATAGAGGACTTGAGTTTGAAATGGCCAGAGAACCCTTCATGATCTGCACTAGCCAAATTCAAAAACACATCTTCGAGTTGAGGACCGGCTACTCTATATTGCTGGTTGTTGGCTTCCAGCTTGGCAATCATACCTGAAACGCTAGAAGCGTCTGGCAACTCATGTACTTCTTCAGCACCAGTGGCAGGGTGAGAAACAAAAACTCGGTAACCTTCACCTAATGTTTCCTTCAAATGGACAGTAGTTCCGATGGCTTTCAATTGACCCTTTGACAGAATAGCAACGTTATCAGAAAGGATATCGGCCTCATCGAGAAAGTGGGTAGTGAGAATAAGAGTATGCGTACCTCGGAATGCAAGAAGAATATCCCAAATGACACGACGAGAAACAGGATCCAAACCAGAGGATGCTTCATCAATGCAGCAGACATTGCTTCCACCGGCAAACATAATTGCAAGTTGAACTTTTCGTTTTTGACCTCCACTGAGATTTTTAGTTAAAGTAGAAGCCTTTAATTCCAGGCCACAATGTTTGATAAGGTATGCAGTCACCGATTTAATAGACTCGGAGGGAACACCCTTAACTTTAGCCCAAATTTCAATGTGCTCCGTGACAGTTAAGTTATCCCATAGAACGTTTTTTTGTGGACAGATTCCCACTTTAGTTCCAGGACCAAACGTAATATTACCACTTGACGAAGATTGGATTCCAGCAATCATTTCAAGGGTAGTAGTTTTACCAGATCCATTTGCACCTAGGAGGGAAAAAATCTGTCCCGCTCGAATTTCCAGAGAAAGGTTGTTGACGGCTGTCACAACTTTAGTCTTTCCTCTTAACTTTTTAAACACACCTCCTGTTTTGTACTCCTTGGACAAGTTGGAGATTTCAACTACATTGCCTGGAGCAGCACCCTGCGGAAGCTTTTTGGCCGTACCATAAACTAGACGCTCAACCAAAACGGAAAGAAATATGAAGAAAAAGATTTGAAAAATAGCAGCGATGAAAATGACAATTGAAAGAACGCTTGAGTCTTCTGGAGCTTCTACCAAATTAAGAGGTTCACTAACAATTTCAGCCCGCGCCATGTTTTGAAGAAAAAAACAGTAGTTCATGGGCGGGAAGATGAAAGACAAGACATAGATGACTCCAGAAGAATGACCACCTCCACCCTTGACTTGGGCTTGAATAGAGGTGCCAATTGCTAAAATAGTTGAAATTCCAGATGATGTAATACCGGATAGCTGAGCATTATTGAAGATATTGCCTAAAAAGATGGACCAGGAAACTTGGGCCAAGCCGGCAAAAATATGGTAGAAGATGATTGTTGCAGGATTTGAACTTACAAAGTAAACGAAAGCATAAATGAAACCGAGAGCCAGCCAGCCTGGGAAATAGATGGATGAAAAAGCTAAATGGCTAGCCGCAATACGAGATATTTGTCGATTTCCCATGCTGGTCAAAAGATCTGTAAGCCCCATATGCCGTTCTTCTGCAACCGCACCAGCCATATGATAAACAACACCAATAACGGACAAGTACAATGCTGGCGCAATCCAATCTCTAATAACCTTCATGAAACGAATTGTTGTTTGCTGGGAGTACCATTCCGAAGTTTCTGAGGTGAATGGCATAGTTCGGGGAGTGTTGGTTTGGTTGGTGATGGCTTGATCCACTGCCCATTGCAAAGGTAATAATGTGTTGTCGGTATCAGTACTTCTCGAATCAACGTTGATTTTGGTCAGACCGGTGTTTCCTCTGAGGGTGTAATTATAGGTTGGAATTGGGGCATCCAAATCAATAATATTCCATTCAATGGCTGCCAAACAGTCACTAGAGCCTTGCAGATTTTGAGCGCATATGGTGAAGATGTCGTCCTTATTTTCCAGACGTCTTATTTGGCTACTAGGAACATCTCTAAGGGCGATACTCATAATTCGTTGCATTTCATCAGTTAGACTATTTTCGGCTGCGTAGTATGGGATCAAGCGAGTTCCCACAACGTCAGCCAATGCTGGAATAGGATAAGGAGTAGCAATACCATAAGTAGCGTTTGGCGAGTAAAAATGTTTGGCGTATCCCTTGAAGTTTTTGTTAAAACCGAGTTCCAGGAAGAATTAGAAATACTTACCATGAAAATTGCATAACAAATCGGTAGGGTCCAAGCCCGAAAGGATGTCGACATCCAGCTCCGCCACAGTAAAAGAATTGTCTTGCGATATAGAGCGAGTGTCTGCTGGTAAAGCTCGAGAGATAGCGATCGTTGAGGTGAGTACATTGGCTGAGCGAGTGAAACGTCTTCATGGGTCACAACATCGGCACTCGGCGTGGAAGCCGAGTTTCGATTGAAAAACCTCATTATTAACTAGTTCTAAGCCTGGTGATAGTGAATAGCTCAGAAGTAGAAAAGAAGAAGAAGAAGAAACAGAAACAGAATAAATTTTAAAAAAGAATTAAAAATTAAAAAAAAATAAGTATTTCACGGTCGTTTAGAGGCAAGAAAAAGACGCAAAAAAATAAAGTCCAGAGTCAGGTTCCGGGAGCTCGTATTTTTTGTATATATTTGCTGGGCAACTCAAAACTTGATATCTTGGCCTACTTCATACATTTTCATAATTTCTTCATGAGACTTTTTTTTTAATTTTGAGAGAGCTTTAGACTTGCAAATAACTGAATTTCATGATTTTTGACTGTGTTGAAACCAAATTCTAGAAACAATTTCATGCGAAATACGTGGAGTCGGATGCCGGTTCAACCTGATAGTCCCGACTTGGACTTGCCATACATTTCAACTCTGCATGCTGCCTGCTGCTACTGCTGCTGCTCATTATTAGTTTGCGCTAGTCAGAGACAAAGGTGATACAGGAATCCAGAATGTCACCAACACGAATTTGACCAAACCATATGAATGTGAATTCAAAATATGGGGTAAAGAAAGTTCCTACCTCCCAAATAAACAAGACTTTCAAGGTTTCGGTCAGAGCAACTGACATCAGTTGAAATATCCCCAAAAATCAATTAATAAAACCCAAGCAAGAAATCATATTTACACACTTTGACGCACTCAATCATCATCGCCCAAATTAATGCCTTTAGCCCAGGTATCTAATGGACTCCAAATCTTCTCTTGAATGGATTCTCCTGCTCCAGAGGCAACTCGTAACACCATCTCGTTCAGCTCAGCTCTGCCTAGAATATCAACATGATCAGCAGTATTAGCACCTCCCCGAATATCCATTCTATCAGGTTCATGTGCCATTTCCACTATCTTGACAGGAATGCCAGCAGGATTAAACTTGTTGTGTGGATCCCTCCATTTGTGGCATATCGTATGTGTAAGAAGGGATATCGTTCCATCTCCTTCGCCCATTAAGACGGCGTTTGGGTCCCCTGAGACGATCGACACATTAAGCAGATTTTGTGTCTTGTTCTCTTCTTCTTTGTAATAGTATCCGCGTTCTGTCGGACTCCCTACTCCATAAAAGCAGTAGATTTTCATATGTGGTGCATTCGGAAGAGCTACCTCTAAAGGGTTTGTCCACTTTCTGGGGTCGTTTTCATTAGCTCTTAGTTCCTTTTGTGTTTTAGCGAGACCAAACGAATAGTTTTCTTCGATACGCCTCCGAAAATGAGCATCTCCTTGTGAAAGTAAAAAGTCAATTGACTCCGACATAGTTAAATTCTTTGCAGAGAGGGGTGATTTTGTTTCTCGAAACCGAATAAAGTTACCAAACGATGTTTTATTAGGAAGTTCAAAATCATCATCTGGAGCATAGGAATGATGCCCCCAAATGTCATCTCCTCCTTTGGGCAACATGCTGGCGATACCTCCAAAACTTCGCAAAAGTGTTGCTCGTTCTTTACGTGAAAAAAACTTTTCAAGGCCATAAACTGCCATTGCGTTTAGTTGGACAGTATCTTTCATCTCGCCACTGAGGAGGGCAACAATAGCCTTAGGTGTGCCTAGCGATGACCCCGATATATCTATCATGGCTTCGACATGCTTGTCGACCCACCCATACTTACCATCTCCGTATCCGTCAGCTTCCACCCATTTTAGAAAAAAGAAGAGAACCTGAGATCCCATGGAATGACTTGCTAGTACAGTTTTTTCACCAGTGTTGGCCAAATTTTGTTCAATAGTTACTTTCAGCTTGCTGAAATACCCATCTCTGCGTTCCAAATCCATGTACGCCAGGCGCCAGTCGTAAGCTGCCACAGTCATTGTATTCAAATCGTAGCCAATGGCCGCTAGGTTCTCGAGAATCTTGTTCCAGATCCAGTACCCAGCTATGAAAAAGTCCGCAGCTTCCATCCCTTGAGCAGCTCTCATTTTAAAGCCAGGTGGGTCCAGCCCAGTCTCTGGAGCAAGCGTCAGGTGTTTAAGCCAGCAAGTCTTGTCAAGCAACATGGCTCGTAGCATGAACCAGCTTCCCCATAGGCGTTTGCGGAAGTATGGTTGACTAGGACATTCAAGAGTTCCTTCTAAACTCCAAGACTCCAAACCAGTTGAAATAACTCCAGGAATCAATATCACAGGGTGTTTAAACCGGCTACCTGATTTTCTCATTATATTTCCAACCGCAAACGAGTGTGCAGTCTTGGCCTGGCCATTGTGCTCCATTTCCACATCATGGGCTTCTTTAAGTATTCCAACTGGAAGTTTGTCTCGTAAATCGTCAATAAATTCAACCATTGAATCTAGTGAAAGATCTTTAATCAGCTCAACAACATCATTCTGCTGAGCGGTATATCCAGCAGCCAACAACCCTATAAGGGCACCCAAAACTAAACAGGTCAACATGTATATCAGTTGAAGGTGAGAATTCTTTCTTACTAAATACAAATCGTTTGGAGGATATCACTTTCAGTTTACTTCTCCATCCTCGCGTAGGTATCGGACTGTGTTTGGCTTCCTTCTTGCCACTTGGCTCTTCAGCTATACTGGGCGTTTGAACAGCAAGCCCGGTTCGATTCCTTAATGCCATTGCGCCGTAGAAATGTAAAATATGAAATAAAAATCTGAAAAATTTGTTAAAGTTGAATCGGATAATTTTTGACTCGATTCAATTTTCCTCCATACACCCCGGGAAGTCGGCTTTAATTTTTTGTGGGCAAGGGTCTCGCTTAGACTATCTAAACCCTTGACCTTAATATGCGATCAAGTGGCAAATCGGGCTGGAAGCAATTTTGTTAGGGACAGATAATACTATAGAGTAAACTTCAGAACACCCTGAATTTGCTCTATATCAGCCGTTTATTTTGACTTTCTAATTCTTTTCTCTTCACCTTTCTTTCGATAGAAATGATATTATTATTTCTATTTCTATTTCTATTTTTTATAAGTTTTATTTCTTTTTATTCTAATTCTCATTCTTGATTTCTACGAGAATTACTTATTCTTTTCAATACACAACTTTTCCTAATGTCTGAAGCTACAATTAGCAATGATGTACCTGTAAATAATGCAGGTGGCGAGCGACGTGCCTATATTCCTCCTCATCGTACCAGAGATTCTGAGAATGGGGCCCCTAACCAGTACAATTCTAATGCATATGGCTATAATCGTCATAACACTGGTTACAACAATCGACGATATGACAGCGGTAGCACAAGTGATTATTATGGCAGCTCCTCGAGCTATCGTGGTCGTGGTTATAGCAGCAGTGGTTACAATCATGTCAACAAGTATGCGCGGGGTGGTGGCGGATACAACGGTGGCCGTCGTTTCCTAAACGACGGCCAATATATTGATGGAAAACACGTTCCTGGACCCTCTGATCCCCGTTTTGAAGCCGAACTTTTTGGTACCAAGGACGACTCCAGTTTTCAAGCAACAGGTATCAACTTTGATAATTATGATGATATTCCTGTTGAAGCGTCTGGACATGATGTTCCTGAGGCTATTACCGTTTTTGGTCCTCCTTTGGAAGAGCATTTGTTGACCAACATTAATCTTGCTCGCTACACCAAGCCCACCCCAGTTCAAAAGTACTCTATTCCTATTGTTGCTGCCGGTCGTGACCTGATGGCCTGTGCCCAGACTGGTTCTGGTAAAACTGGTGGATTCTTGTTTCCCATTCTTTCCGAGTCTTTCAAGACTGGCCCCGCTCCTTTGCCCAATGGCACAAGAACTAATTTTAGGAAGGCCTATCCTACTTCTTTGGTTTTGGCACCCACCCGTGAGCTTGTGTCCCAAATCTATGAAGAAGCTCGCAAATTTGCATATCGCTCTTGGGTCCGTCCTTGTGTTGTCTACGGAGGCGCTGATATTGGCCAGCAATTGCGTCAAGTCGACCGTGGCTGTGATGTTTTGGTTGCAACTCCTGGCCGTCTCGTTGATTTGATTGAGCGCGGTCGTATTTCCTTGGCCAACATCAAGTACCTCGTTTTAGACGAGGCTGATCGCATGTTGGATATGGGATTTGAACCCCAGATTAGACGTATTGTGGAAGGTGAGGATATGCCTTATGCTGACCGTCAGACTCTCATGTTTTCTGCTACTTTCCCCCACGACATTCAAATGCTTGCTCGTGATTTTTTGCAGGATTACATTTTTCTTTCTGTTGGGCGTGTTGGATCTACTTCTGAGAACATTACTCAGATTGTTCTTCATGTTGAAGATGATGACAAAAAGTCCGTTTTGCTGGACCTTCTTTCTTCTAGCGAGCAGGGTCTAACTCTTGTGTTTGTGGAGACCAAGCGTGCGGCTGATGGCCTTTGCGATTTTTTAATTCGCCAAAATTTCCCCGCCACTTCCATCCATGGTGATCGTACTCAGAGAGAACGCGAGCGTGCTTTGGAAATGTTTCGCAATGGCTCCACTCCTATCTTGGTAGCTACTGCAGTTGCTGCTCGAGGTTTGGATATCCCTAATGTTACACACGTTGTCAACTTTGATTTGCCCACTGATATTGATGATTACGTTCATCGTATTGGCCGTACTGGCCGTGCTGGTAACACTGGAACTTCCACCGCGTTCTTTAATAGAGGCAATAGAAATATTGTCCGTGACCTAATTGATATTTTAAAGGAAGCCAACCAGGAAATTCCTCAGTTTTTGGAAACCATCCGACGTGAGGGCGGCGGCTATACTAGAGGCAAACCTCGTGGTGGTGGCCGTGGTTCTACTCGAGACTTCCGTAAGCACAGTGGTGGGCTTGACAGATATGGCGGCAACGTCAATCATGACCGTAGTAGTTACGGTGGTAGTAACAGCTATGGCGGTGGTAACAGCTATGGCGGCGGAACGTATGGTAATCAAGGTGGTTATCAATCGTCCTTCTGGTAGTTTATAACTATCAGAACGACAAACTTCGCAACCACTTTTTTCTATTTACTCTCGGCAATATTTTTCGCGACAGCGATTTGGGTTTTATGTTTTTTTATTTGTCGGTTATTTTCCTCGAACTTTTTGTATCTTCATGTTTACATGTCTCTCTGATAGATATTGTTTTATTACGGCGTTTTTTTTTCTTCGGTAATGGTTTGGCGTTTTTTTATTAACTTGGATTATAGAACTGTTACGACTCTCCTTATTTATTTATTTATTTATTTATTTTCGACATTCTCTGCGAGTCGGATAATTGTTATTGCATTTGTTTTTTTGCTATTCGGTATGATCTTTATGACTGTGGAGAAATTACTTCAGCCCCATGCACATTGTTTGTGCCCAAGTTCTTATTCATGAATCATTGAGTTGATTTTGTGACACAAGGACAATCATATGTTAAGAAACTGGGGAGGAAGAGTTGAAAGAAGGGTTTGAAGAAAGAAAGGCTTTTGAAGAAGGTTGAAAGGAATTATTTCATTTTTATTTGGCCAGTGATGGGCCTATTTACGAGAATATGAAGTAGAAAAAAGTTTATATTCAATTCATTCACATTAAATAATTTTAAACAGAACCATACTCAGAGTCGGAAAGGTTTAGGTACTCAGACTTGGGGTTCTTGGAGATGATGTACCAAGCGTAAATGAGCGAAGGAATGAATCCTAGAATCAGCAACAGAATAGAGATAACAACTGTAGAAGAGAGTTAGAATACTATACAAAATTAGTATTGGCACCTACGTTCAGCAGACCAAAAGCCCTTCTTGACAATGATGGGAATGGGAGGCAAGATAATAGCCAGAAAAGCAAGAAACCAGTCTTCAGCGTGCATTATATTATGTCTAAAAAAAAGTCGAAATATTGGTAAGAAGTTGAGAATTGGCTGGTTAAATGTTTAAAATATATTGGGGGGTATTTGGAGGGTGGCGGGAAAAAAGTTTTGGCTCGACGTCAGACTGAGAGCAAGCTCCATGAGCTACATACTGAAAATAGCTACATAGTAATCAAACATCATCATCATCATCATCATCATCATCATCATCATCATCATCAATTAGAATATAAACACTTAAATTTTCTGGTCAAGGCCCAATGGCTTCAAAGCCTCCACAATCTTACCCTGGATCTCCTTGACCTTTTCCTTTCCCTCCAGAGAAGCAGGCCAGCCCACACCTAGACCCTCCTCACTCTTGTACTTGGGAATCAAATGAAAATGGACATGATCCACCACCTGGTGAGCAATTCTGCCATTGTTTTGGAGGAAATTATATCCATCTCCTTGTTCAGAATCAATGTTCAAATCAAGTGCAATGGCAATTCGTTTGGCGATAGGCAGAATCTCGCTAAGATGTTCATCAGGAATGTTGTGCAATTTAGCACCATGGAATTTGGGGATAATGAGTGCGTGTCCGGGTGAGGTAGGTCCAATGTCCATGAACGCAAGGGTTTTAGCAGTTTCAAAGATCTTTAAAGATGGGATATCACCTGTCTTTAGTTAGAGCTTGGCTTTTATATAGGGATTGTACATACCCTTGATGATTTTGCAAAAGATACAAGTAGCAGACATATTGATACTAATTATGGAGAGAGGAGAAGCAGAGAGTCGTCAAAAAAGCCAACCAAATACTCCAATTTGTCAGGACTAGGGTTTACGCGACGCTAAAAATGCCTAGGCTTTGGAGTCCTTGGTAATAGATAAATAAAGTCATACTTGTGTCTATGAATTAATCCAACTGGTAACCTGTCTCGCTCCAATCCTTGACACAAACTTCAAACTCTGACTTCCCATTGGGAAATAACTGACCGTATACCAAATGGCAGCTAGCACCTGAACCACTGCCGCCAGGATTGTCAGAATCGTTGACTTTAGCCCAATACTAAACACAAGTGTCATGATGATTGATCCAAAGTAAGCAACAGTAAACGGCAGTCTATTAGCTGAGACCAGGTGCAACAAATAGTTATAAGGGCCTTGAAGAACACCGAATGAAATGATGAAAAGCAGTGAACCGAGTGTCCATAACACGGCGAATTTACGGGGTTTCAAAGCAAGGAGAGGTAAGATAGCAAAGCAGAGCGCAAAACAAGCAGCAGCTCCTAGTAAGCACACTCCAAATATGAGGAGTCGGTCCCAGCGTGAGAGAGTAAACCAGCTGGGTTCTTCGACTGTTGCTGGTTCTGTAGTAGTAGGTGTTTCTGTAGTGGGTAAACTGAGATATTGGTTGTCGCTGAACGGGTTCCATGATGAGATCGTAGACATTATAGTATTAGAGGCGGGAGTTGTTGTTGTTGTAGGGGGTGGTTGGGTAGCGGTTGAGCCTCGCCATGACGAGAGTTGGGCC
>JAKTYJ010000013.1:0-11451 GCA_030674515.1 Geotrichum armillariae | reverse complement strand
CAGTACAAAAGCCCGTTCAAAAAAGGAACTTGCCCAGTCGTCAAGTTCAACATTTCACCAGTCAACGATTACTCTATCGAGTATCTCAAGCGCATGGCATACCCGCGGTACAAGGCAGGCATGAAAATGTACTTGATCCCACAACATGTTAGTACTTCTCTCGGCGTTGAGGCTTGGTCACGCACTTTTTACACAAGTGCAGCAATGTACCTTCAAGATCAACACGAGCGCTTGGAAATGGGACTTGACTTGGATCTCAAATCAAGGATCTTTCATAGCAACAATTATCCGGATATTCCGGGTATAATTTATGATAAAGAATTGTATCAATGTGGACCTGATACTAAGACAGACTTGAATTACATACTGAACTAAGAGCTTTTATAAGAAAAGGAAGAAAAAAACATATGGACATTTGAATTCACGTGATTTATTTCACACATACTTTTCATATTTCCCACATCATCAACACACACACACACACACACAATATGAGCAGCAGTAGCAGTACACTCACATCTGGCAGGCCCAGCGGTACACCCGCGTCCCCCAACACCACCACCAACACACCAACAACAAGTAGTAATAACGGCAAAAAGTCTTCTGCCGCACGTCGTAACGCTCTTCGCGAATTCTACAAACTCTCTAGCACACCGAAACCCGAAACAATCAACGAAGACGACGACGATGATGACAATTTCGAGAACCGACATGGTGACGAAGACCTTGACAAGTACATGTCGACCTTGACTACAGGTGCTACGAATGGTGTCGATGGATACGTGGCTCGACTCGTTGAACAACACGATTTACGGGGCCTTTTGAAACAAGAAAACACGTTGGTCAATGAAATCAAAACACTTGATAGTGAAGGAAAAGCATTGGTTTATAATAATTATTCAAAACTGACGGCTGCTAGTACGACACTTCATGGGTTAAGAACAGAAGTGGAGGGTTTGACGAGCGGACGAAAGTTGGAGGATTTACAAAGTGCGTTGAGTATTGTTGCCAAAGAAGCTGTGATAGTTGATAACAATGTGGAAAGAGAATTACCACAATTACCACATTCGAATGCTGTCAAGGCTGCTAATTGGATCTCAAACAATGCGCTACAAACTATTCAATCTTTTATCGCAGCTGGAAATAAAAAAGCTGCACTCGAATGCTCCACAAAATCGATCGCACTACTAGACAAATGGATCAAAACCGACCAACTAGACTCTCCTCAACTTTTAAAACTCAAAGACGAATTATCAAAATGTACAAGTATTTTAGACGTTGAAATCTAAGAAGAAACCAAATAAAAACAAATTAAAGAAAGAAATCCAAGAAAAATAAAAATAAAAGGGTAACCAGTTGAATCGTAAAACGGCTGAGTTGAAGTGCCATAAAATCTCTGTTAAAGAGACTAATAATAAATACAATGTTGAAAATGCATGTCGTTAAAAAATCTTAAGGTGTCGTTGTTGGAACGTTTATCATAAGAACAAATTGCTGTTTGTGTTGGAAAACAGATGAAATAGTAGCTTAACAGCTAAGACCTTCAAGAATCTTGAAAATACCATCAGAAGATTGAAAGTCATTGTGCACAATGTTGATCAAGTACCACGATTGAGAAATTTCTGCAACAAACTTGTTGGCAGCACTACCTTCCTCAAAGCAGTGACTCCATTCTAGCGCAAGACGGAAGGCTTCGTCTTTCCACGCCAAAAATGAAATCTTTTCCACAATAGTAGGCTGGATTACCTCCTTGCCGGGGTAAATTCCCCACGTAACCGCATTGGGGCCTCCACCCAGAGGTGCGTTAGTCTCAAGGTCGCCCTTGTTGTTGACAGAATAGTAAGTGATCTCAGGATCAGAAGCAATGCGCTTAACAATAGTCTCAACAAGTGTAGGAGGTACCATGATTTCAAGATAAGCTTTTTGGTACACATAGCCATTGGAAGGACCCCATCCGTGAACGGGATCAGTAGACTTGGCTCCGTTCACAGCAGGCTGGGAGTTGATGGTGAAAATACCTCTCTTGTTAAGATCAATAAGCTGAGCTTTGATTTCCTCAATCTCTGCGGAAACAGGCGAATCAGACCAAGGAAGTGACTTGAGTTTCCCAGTCAAGTATCGCTCAATCAAGTTGCCCAATTCCTGAGTGGATGAGGGCTGGCCCCAAAGATCAATAGCTTTAGCGGAAGACTGGCGAAGAAGCACGCCATAAGTTTCAAGCGCACCATAAGCTGGAGATCGTGAATCTCCCCATCGACCGTTAGGAAACTCGTCCCAGTCTTGGGTACGTGCAACATAAGAGTGTTTGCGGTTCTTCCAAAAGATGGGACGGACAGACTCTTCCTTACGGGTAAGTCCAAGAGACTGGCGCCAGGGCAAAGCGGGAGTGTTGACACCACTGGAAACCTTGGTGGTTTCGCCAGAAGAAGTGAGTGGATTCAATGGCAAAATCTCAAGACGGTCAAGTACCATGACAGTTGACTTTTCCAGATTCATGGTGTAAAAATGAAGATGCTTGACACCAGAATCGACAATTTTACGGCACATGTCAGTGACCAACTGCGCTCCAACCTCACGGACTTGGACATCATCACCCTTGATGGGCTCCAACTTTTCCAAGAATGCTGGGGGAAGGTTAATCTCACACCACTTGGCGCGGCGCATGAATGAGTCGTAAGTAGCAATGGGCATGATACCTGGAATAATGGGAACAGTAATGCCAGCCTCTCGACACTTTTTCACCCAGTTGATGAAATTGTCAACGTCATAAAACATTTGAGTGATTACAAAGGTGGCTCCAGCATCAACCTTTTCCTTGAGGTAAACAATTAGTTGGTCAATATCGGCCTCCTCAGGATGACCTTCAGGATAGCCAGCTACACCAATATCAAAGTAGTCTCCGTACGTGTCACGAATGTATTTGATGAGATCCTTAGCATACGAGAATCCTCCGTCAACAGACGACCACTTTTCAGAAGCGTGAGGAGGATCACCACGAAGCGCCAAAATGTTTTGACATCCTGCCTTGTAGGCGTCCTTGAGAGCATTTTCCACCATCTCCTTGGGCATACCAGTACAAGTCAAGTGCATGCAAGTCTCCAGACCCAGAATAGATTGCGCTGTAGACACAATCTCGCAGGTCAAGTTGGATAATCTGCCACCAGCGTTCCAAGTAACATCGACGAAAGCTGGACCCAGTTCATACATACGATCCATACGATCATAGAGGTTTTGAACACCCTGTGAAGTTTTGGGTACAAAAAACTCAAACGAGTAAGTTGGGGTCGATGATTCAGGCGACTTGTGCGCTTCCTGGAGCTTCTGTGAGATTTTCATTATACTTTGCAAAGAATCTATAGTTTTTTGGTTTTAAAAAAAAAGAGAAGTGAAAAGGAGAAGAAAGGAAGAAATTTCAGTTTTGAAAAGTACACTGCTTGTTACTCCGCGACGGCGTGGACGTAATGGTTGGAAAATCTCAATTTAGCGTATTCTCATAGTAAAAAGTGCCAATAAAAAAGTTTGGATAAGCGGTGTGGCAAATATAGGCAAAATGACTCATATAAAAAGTCTCACAAGCTATAATCTCATGCCCTAGCCCATACTCAAATCAGGAAATAAGCGTGGCTAGGCAGCGAGACCGGGGCAGGACTCAGGGGGATACGATAGTAACGAAGTTAGCAATAGACTCTGGTTTTAATGTATTGTGGGTATTGGAGAAGGTTTGGTTGAAGGGGTTCAGGATTCAGAAAATTTGGATGAAATTAATTTGGAAAGTCATCGTTGATCGACAATCTATGTAATCTGAGAGTCTGGGGTAGTTGATAAGATTTTGTGTCACAAACTTTCATCTTATTTTGTAAGCACCAAAAAAACACATTCGTGATGCTTCATGAATATCCGTATATTATAGAGAAAATGCTTCAAATTCCAGAGGAGTTTATTGGCATCATGTCAAAACCATAGCGATATTAAGGTATCCCCTTTTCGTAGTAAGGGGATTCTATTCGAACTTATGAATCCAAAGCCTGGAGCTTCTGAATAGAACAGTAAAATGAAACAGGACTTTCGAGCACTCAAAAAAACCCAGACAGTCTATAATTCAATGAGTTTGGCTTAATAGTACTTCAAATTCCGTACATTTGTTGGTCCAAAGTAACTGTACATTTTTGTGGGAGCCTAAGAGGTGACTTCTTTTATACAAGAAACATTCTATATGATGTCGCCTTAACTACTAAAAAAACAGCCTAAGCAGACTTACAGAAATCGAACTACTGCACGAAAATACTTGAGGTCTCAGAAAAAGCACTGAGGAAGGAGGAAGTTGGTCCTCCATGACAATTTACAGACTGTGATCGCCAGGTATTAGCACAAACAGAGAACTTCATGTACTCCCCTGATTAAAAACACGTTGGAATACCTGTCGCGTCACTGTATATTACCAAACAGGGCCAGTCAGTACTGTAGAGAGTATGAGGTGACACAAGAGCGCATGAAAGGAGCATCCAAGGAGCATCCAAGGAGCATTCAAGGAGAATACAATGAGGATGACGAGAGTACATGCTGAGCTTAAACTATGAATGATTTGGAATGAGAGAATCGCCAGATACTCGGAGCATTGTGCAACCTGGTCGGCTAATAATGATCTCGATAAAGATCAGCTAAATCGC
Organism: Geotrichum armillariae; assembly: GCA_030674515.1. Classification (NCBI taxonomy): domain Eukaryota; kingdom Fungi; phylum Ascomycota; class Dipodascomycetes; order Dipodascales; family Dipodascaceae; genus Geotrichum; species Geotrichum armillariae. The sequence goes on along the minus strand of JAKTYJ010000013.1, from coordinate 6,784 downwards.
AAGCCTGGGAATTTCTGCATCTTGAGGATCAGTGGCAGCCATGACAGCCAGTTGGAATGAAACCTGGAACCAAAGCGGTGCTCAGTTTCAATGGAATTGAATCTCGCATGGTTCTCGAAAAGTTACAAATCATCAAATCCTGAGTCTTTGGTTCTCTAATGACTCTCTGTAGTTAGAGTAAACATACCAGTCCCAGTATGCCTAGTACCCATTAAGCCGTGCACACAAAGCATATTTTCAAAGATTTCAATCGTTCAATAACAACATATCACACAAGTCCTATTGATTCCAGTGACAAGGAATTCAACATCAAACAGCTGAGGGCACTTTGAATTTTGTTAAAATCACAGCGTTGCATGCTTCTAGGGTGAACGCAATAAGGCGGCGGGTTGTGCAGCCGTCCTAGTAAACCTTTTTTTGTGTGCTTCTTTTGTGGATATTTCCCTTTCCTCCTCATTTTTTTTCATAACATCCTTTCCACTCCATTTTTTCTTGCTTCAACCTCATCTTGACGGACTTGAAGGACTCAAAACACACTCTCACTAGTAGAGTCTCTCTATGAGCATTTCATTTTATACAACTGTTGGTTTTATGCATCGAGCATAAATATATCTGGTCTTTCCTTAAAATTCTGCAGTCTTTAGCAACAAAATGTCCTTCAACGACAACAACACTATAGTAAATGGTTCGCCTAGCTCTATTATTCTCTTCGTCGCCTTGGGTGTAGGCATTGTATTTGTCAATATTGTGTGAGTATTCTCTGATTTCTGTTGCTAGGATTCTGCTAACTTGTTATAGAGCCGTGGCTGGGCTCAAATACTGCTGGCGACGACACCAGGTACTCTCTATTGATGGCCAACAGCTTCAACCTCTTCCGTCTGGACATCATCGCCAGCGACGACATACAACTTCAGGGCGGAGGCTACAATATGGCTACACACACGATCCAGCTATTCGCTCAAGACCTCATCGATCAACTCGCCGGCGTCGTCGCGTTTTGAAACTCATGACAGAAGCTCAAATCGATGCCAAGGTTCCTGTCCAAACCTTCAAGCTTGCAAAGGAAGAAAGCCCACTCCATCACTCAGATTTAGCAAAATCTAACCACAATGACGAGAGCAAACCTAGCATGTCTCAGAAAACCGAAAACCAACCCAAGAATGAAAACTACACATCTATTGAATACGAGAGCTCAGATATGACCGGTGATGGCAAAAAGGCACAGCCAAAACGTCGTTCTCTCAATCTTCTACGTCCATTCTCCCTTAGAAACAGCTTGTGTCATACTGCAAGCCATGCTGGCCCCATAAACACCCCAACCCGCGAAGTCGATCTGAGCGACTCGCAGATTGCATTTGACAAAAGTTCTGATATTGAGGCTCAAACACTCCGCAGCGACAATCAAGCAGGGGTTAGTACTCGTGATAGTCAACGACTTAGTTTCCTAGGAGTCCCCACCCTTACCCATCCCTCAGTAGTTCATGAGGATACCGATACTGAAACAGATACTGAAGACAATATTCCAGCCATGTCAGAAGGCTCTCTAAGTACATGTGCAATCTGCATTGACGATTTGGAGGAAACTACTGATGTGCGAGGACTCACCTGTGGCCACATTTTCCATCCGGAGTGCATTGATCCATGGTTGTTGACAAGACAAGCTCGCTGCCCGCTGTGTAAGATGAGCTTTTACACGCCCAAGCCGGAGGACCCACTAGGCCCGGAGCCTGTTGATGTACTAGAAGCTCAGTATGTCCAGCAGCAGCGAGCTGAACAACGGCAAAGAATGATGGAACTGCGCGAGGCTAATGGAGGAAGTGTTGTACAAAGGTTTTCACGACGAATCTGGGGGTCTCGACAAACAAGCGAGAGTATTTTGCCAACCACGGAAGAAGCACCAAGCAACCACGAAAACAATATCAGAGACAATACAATTCCTAGTAGTGCTACAGTACCCAGGGATCCCACAGATGCGTCAACTACTATGGAGCAAACGAATTCAAGAAATACAAGCGTCCGCCAAGATAGTTTAATGTACAATGTCTTTGGGCAGAATCAGCTTCGCAATGCTCAGCTTTAAGGATGATGCATATATAAAATATATATTTAACTAGAACTATTTTTCGATTTATTGTGAGCCATGAATGTCGCAAGGCTTAAAGCCCTAGCCCATTTGACACGACAAAATGAAAAATTTCAAAATCGGCGAATGTCAATTATACACAAAAAAATGTCTGAAGATAACAAGGTAGAAGAACTGAATCCCTCTAAATTAGGGACCCGAGAATAGTTAGTAATTCTAGGTTTTGGTTGTGGGCAAAAAAAGTTGCTAACTGTCAATAGTTGGGATGAATTCTACTCCAGAGAACGAAGCAACTTTAGCGAAAACCCTGAGGATACTGGAGAATGCTGGTTCAGTGATTCTAATGCACAATCTGTGATGGTTCGATTTCTTGAAGATCTCGCAACAGAACAACCAGACCTACTTGATACCGAGGAATCAACGTTTATCGATTTAGGTACAGGCAACGGACAGCTTTTGCTAGGTGTCAGAGCTGCTGGGTTTGAAGGCCAGTTGACTGGAATTGATTACAGTGAACCTGCAGTTGAATTTGCAAGCAAAGTCGTTGAAAAAGAATGTGAAGACGATGAAGACGATGACTTTGAGAATTATCAGTTCCTGCATGCTGATTTCTTGGTTTCGAATGAATGGAATAAGGAAAATCAGACTTGGGATGTCGTTTTGGATAAAGGTACATTGGATGCAATTGCATTAGCAGATGTCAAGTATGGATCGAAAACTGGTGTTCAAATATACTCTTCAAGAGCTCTTGAACTTATGAAAGCAGAGGGAATTCTGTTGATTACTTCATGCAATTTTACAGAAGAGGAATTGATTAAGATTATTGAAAATGATGGTGATTTGGTTGTTTTTGACAAGGTCCAGTATCCTACATTCCAGTTTGGAGGTGTTAAAGGACAGACTGTTTGTACAGTTGCATTCAAGCGAAAGTAATATGAAATAGATTTCTTATATATATTTGATTATACAGGTGTTCAGTTTTTGGGTACCAAATCTTGAATCGCTTTATACAATCGCTTTGCCGTATCCGCATTATTAGTGCGCAGAGCGTACTGTACGGGCTTTCCTTCTTCTATAGCAGAAATTCTCACGAACTTTTCACTTTGCAATGAACTCTTCATGCCAGACATGACTTCAAAGTTCTTATGCAAAGGCACATTCAAAACAACGCGCAAAAGTCCATCTGATCTCATTACCATTCGGGATTTAGCAGCAGATTCGTCAGAAGTGTTCTTCTTGGTGGTGTTGACGTGTAAGGTTCCAACTCCACGTTCTTTCCAACCTTGCTCGGAGGTGGTCAAGTTGAGAACATATAATTTAGCTCGGCATGAGAATTTGGATTCCTCGGACTCTTCTCCAGTTTCAACTATAATGTTAGTGGTTGATCAACAAGAAAGAAAGAAACTTACCTTTACGTTCGGCAAGGGGGGTGGCTAGTTGAACATATAAATCATCAGAATCCTCTTTCGTCTTTTCTTCAGTCTCATTGCTCTCTTCAGTACCAGCGGATTTGCTGTCTCCTCCAAACATGGATTTGACTGCAGTCTGTTAACAGTTAGTAAAACAAAAATTTCACTATTGAACATTCAACATACCTTTGGGGTCTCCTGAGACTCTGCCCAAGGATTATCTTTCTTTGGAGTTGAGAATCCACTACCACTAAAGCTAGAGAATCCCCCACTTTTAAATATCGAAGGAGATCCGGGAGTGCTACTTTCAATCTCTTTTTTAGTTTTCAAGTCCTTGAGAATATTAGACGATCCTCCAAAGATACTAGTCTTAGGTGTGGCAGCGCCAAATCCGCTTTTCACAAAACTTCCGAATCCACCTGTAAATGTTGTAGACGCCGACACAAAAGCAGAAGGAGTCGAAGGCTGCGAAGAGACTTCTTCTTCTTCTTTTACCTTCTTTTCAGTTGCAGGAGCAGAGTCTACAGCAGTCTCGTCCTCGCTATCTGGGAATTCATTTGGAAGATCCGCCAAATTGATGTTCTTTGGAATAGACACAGCGTCATTGGCCTCTGCCTCTAACTCTGCAGTTGTTTCACGTTTATCAGTCGATTCAATCTCTACACTCAGATTAGTACTGGTTGTGGTGGTGGTTGTATTTTCACTCTTTCGTCGCTTGGCAGATGGTTTATTGTCTCCATCAACTAGTTCACCCTCTTTAGTAGGAACTAAAGCACCATTAACATCACGCACTTCTGCGATTGCCTCTGTTGCATTGTCTTCATCCTCGTCTTCATCCTCGTCGTCGCGAGATCTCTTGGTAGCAGCAGCAAGCTTGGGTTCAACTTCTGTAGACTTGTCTCCAACCTCAGTTACAGCTACAGGAGCAGTAGCAGGAGCATTAGCTTCCTTGTTTTCCGGGGAACCTGTCATTTTTTATGGATTTGTTTCTTGTGAAAAAAAAACAACTTGGGATTTTTTATTATTTTCGTGATTTTCTGTAGTGTTTTTTTTTTTCTCTTCCAACACCCTGCAATGGCTGATGGAAGAACATATTGAAATGTGGTTAGGGTACTTTATTCTCCAAAAAGTTACAAAAGACCAAACAGAAGGGTAGCCCACGTTGAAATATAAAGAAGTCGAGTACTTAGATGAGTAAAGCAAAAAGAAACGACCTCGGTGAGGGTTGAACTCACGATCTCACGATTAACAGTCGTGCGCCTTAACCAACTTGGCCACGAAGTCCGATTTGTATTTTAAACTCTTAAAATAATAAACTACTGTAGAAGATAATTTTAACCCTTGTGTATGAAAATCACATTTAACATCTTTTTTTTTTACCAGTATGTCTCCACCTCCTCCCATCTGTCTTTGCAGACTTTTGAGATACTTTTCAGACTTTCTCTGGAACAATCCACCAGGTGGGAAAACGATAGGGTAAACCCGGTTGCCTAGAACTGTACATTTGTCTTTCTTATCATCGTACTTGTCTGTTGTTTTCTTTTGGACCTTGTCGCGGTAGTATGGAGCTCCTGGCGTTTGGATATTTATATTATTTGTGGAGGAATCTGTGAACATTAGATCAGCGTTATTTGCTCCTCCGTCTCCACCTTCTCTGACACTGATTATTCGTTCTACAGAAAAAGTCACTGTCGTGCTTCTAAGAGGTTTAGCAAGTAACTTTCAAATTGAGTTATGGCGTCTAGTACTTGTATTTGAAATGATGAGATCGTTTTTTTCAAGTTTAGATTGTTTGACAAAGTCTGTTCATTGGGTCTTAAGAAGGAAAATTCAGTAACTTTTTACTCGCTCAATAGCTCATTATTTGTGAAAAATTATGTTATCCAATGATTTTTAACCCGAGTGCCCCAGAGAAATTAGTTGGTCAAATATGTATACTGCAAGTAGCAAACTTACTACAGTACTTAAGCTGTGCTTTGAGTTTGTGAACCCTACCCAAAAGAGAATTTGCTAGTTTGAAAATAATGGAAACCAGTGATTTCATATTTCGTGAATAAAAGATTAAAGTAGGCATGATAATTGATACTTCGAGTCTCCGACACAAAAGTATATATAAAATAATGCCAGATAAATGTTTCTCAGAGGATCTGATGCTGCAGGAAACCCGAGATAACTAATTCCAGATCGGAATAGCAATAAAAATAAAATAAAGTGGAATCATTCACGATGAATATTTTCTCAGATAACGCACAAGGATTAGCCTTATTTCAACATGATTTTCTTTAAAAACTTCAGGTGAAGGTTTGTCGTACTAAAGAGTTTTGAAGATATCTGTACTCACTGAATAGTGAATATTGTGAGATGAAATTTAAATTCTACGTGAAACTCGAGCACATTAATGAGATTTCAAGAATATTCACGCAATAGAAGTATGATTTTGCTTGCTAGACTGATAGGAGCACCATGTATATTTATGATTTCTTTGAGAAGGTCTTTCCAGGCAAGTCCGTAATGTGTCAATATGGGATTATGGGGTTAAGGTTGACCTACGGTTGTACCCAGAACCCCTGCTAAAAACCAACTGAAGGCAGAGCCTATAAAGTACTATAGAGTAGTAAAAGGAATGTTGAGGTGTTATTGAGGTGTTGCCATTTGCAATATAATGTCAGTATAAGAAAATTCATGAATCTGTTGCTACCTGACACTGAGAGACAGATCATTGCTCAAAGCCTAACGTTCCGTTAAAATAAAAAACAAATCAGCACTTACTTCCATTCTTTGGCTTCTTTTTAAATGATTTACTTTGCAAAGATAATCAAAGAGGCTTGAGATAAGAGAAATAAACAGAAAAACAATCACCAGATGCTGCTGCTGTTGAAAGACTTGCAAAGTTGCTAATTCTAACAGCCGTGCAGCCAAGTTTATTTGGCTTCCACATGGAAGAAAAACACAAAGAAGCAGGGACAAAAAGAAAGCAGCCAATACGAAATCAGTTTTAGAATTTGATTCAAATCCCGTCACTATTAAAGCAACTAGGTGGACCGTGGCTGTACATGTTTGTAGCCTTCATGTTGCAGTCAGCTACTCTAGAAGAAACAGAAACACGGCGTCAAGCCATTCGATGGAACACTTTTGCTCCCATGTCCTCACAGTTTGTTTTAGTCAAAGAATGGCCGCAAAGTCCTGACTGCACAAAACTAAACATTGTCATTCTGTCTGGGCCAGTTAGTGCTTTTTTTTGTCTGGTCTCATGCTAATTTCATTGCCATTAACATGACAATACGTGAGACCT
>JAKTYJ010000012.1:0-12055 GCA_030674515.1 Geotrichum armillariae | reverse complement strand
TGAAATGCGTTTCCGAGATTTCAAAATACGCACAATCATTGCTTGCAGTTCTAAACTCCGGGTCTGTCGGACTTCATTCCGGATTTCAGTTCGCTCATCTTTCCCACCGCCGCCAACTTTATACCCGGTCAAGAGGAGTTTGTATTGTTTTTCACGGACCTCGTCTAACACTTGAAATTCATCTGTTTCATCATAGTCCTCCACTTTGGTCGTACTGGTACTAGGTTCATGCCGAGAAGAGTGGCGTGTTATTGACATGACCTTCACACGACCTGCTACCAGAGAATGCAATGCTGGGTTTAAATCATCTTTAATTATCCCAACTGTGCTTGCAATTTGTTTATACGTCAAGACCTGTTTTGAATTAAACAGCAGAATCACAGCAGCCTGGAAAATATTCATGTAAAGCTCACGCGGACCTGATTCAAACAAAGCTTTGACTACTACCATATCACGGGCAGGCACCCAAGTCAGTTTCCGTTGTCCATGTTTACCGTCATAGAACTTTTCAAAGGTATTCAAGTATTGCTGTAAATGAGATGGTAGGCGTACAGTAGACTGACGTGGTGTTGCGGGCCATTTACTGTCAGTCAGAATACTGACACTGAAATTGACGCCACGCTTGGAAGATGCCCGGAACTCGTTTGTTAGTTCCTTAGAGACCGCCATGTCGGTGCACATGGCCTCCAAGTCTTGTGTGTAAAGTTGGCCGCACTCTTCTTTTAACTTATGGATCACCGCTGTTTCGCAGTCTAATGTCGATTTACTTCCTAGCAGCCTTCTAGCCAGGTCACGTTGGTAGTAACTGCGGAAAGTCGTTTTGGCTTCAAGTGCTCTAAACACGAGTATGACAGGTTTCAGAGTTTCTTCCGACATGCCGTCACGCTGTTTCACAAGCCGGTCCACGTGTTTGGCGAGTCCCTCAATAACTTTCAAGTCATACGCAGGTTCGCTTATAATCACATCTGACCAGCTACTGTTTATAAGCCGGCTCAAGCGTGCTGAAAATCGGGAATGTTGGGCTCTCACGAAATTGGTTAGGTTTGTGCGGAACTCGATGATTTGCTCAATCAGCCCGCCCCTGCTTGGATAGACAGCGTCTAGAATATGTGGTAGTTCGGATCCTACACATGTTGAAACTGCGTTGTAGAATTCTGGCGGGTTAACGTAGAGCTTGGCCACTTTACCTAATAATTCAGCAGTCTCTGTGTCGTGTGAAACTATCATGGTGGGTATCTCAGCTGAGATGCGATCGGTATTACACTCCAGCGCATGCTTTCCAATCATATCAGGCATACTGGAGTACATGCAAATAATATAAGGGTCGAGAAAATCCAGGTAATTGTAGAATGCATCGCTCTGAGCCTGAGCGGAACGTAGGTACTCTGTCAGGGGTTTATTTTGATGGTCGCGTAAAAAGTCTGTAGAAATGTATTGTCCCAGGAAATCCTCAGAACTAGGCACTAATTCAGGGTAGAGGCCGTCTAGAGATACTGATTTAGCGAGTGCGAATAAATCATTTGTGACAGAGTAGTTGCTTGTATTGGCCAATCGAGCTTCATGGAATAACGATTTGAGAGCACACTTGGCACCATTCATGACTTGTTCCTTTTCCACATACTCTCTTAACAAGTTCACACCAGCTTTGTAAACGCCTGTCGGTCGCGTTAACGTTTGAAGAAACCCGCGGTCAAGATAGCACAGGACTTTTTCAAGCAGCCTCAAATCTGTTTGTACGTACGCGCAGCTCTTGATGAGCAGTTTTAAAAAATCAATGCTTCTTGGTTGGTACGCTGTAGAATGATTGATACTAGAAGCCACAATAACCACAGGATCTAATTGTGTTTGTACATGTCGTTTGATGATATCGTAAAGGCTGGCCCATAGTGTATCGGCTAGGCCTAGTCGGAATATGCTTTCAACTGCCGAGTATACTTCTTGAAGAGTGCAGTGCAGCAGTTTGTGGTCGAGGAGGGCCTGAACGGCTATCTGGATCATGGAAGTTGTTTTGGTGACATAATCATGTTGGAGGGATTGCTTGGGCTCAGTAGCTAGCGAAATGGAAAAAGTACGCGTAGGAGCGCGTTTAACAGCAAGACGAGGCCGTCGTTTGTTAGTGTCGGGGTTGAGGACGGCCCTCTGTGATATTGAGATTTGTTTCTTCATTGGGAATTAAATAGAAAGTTAAGTTAGGTTGAGTGGCAAGAAGAGAAAAATTACAAAATAAAGGATTACAATTAAGGGTTCACAACAAGATCATATCTTCATTACTACTTGAATACAAACTTTTGAGAATATTTTGAGGTCATTAAAGAGTCAAGTATTAATTAACTGTTTAGTCGAAAAGACCCAATCCCATGTCATCGTCAGACTCCTCGGCCTCAGGCTCCTCTTCCTCAACAGCAGCCTCAGCGGCGGCAGCACCAGAAGAAGCGGCAGCACCACCAGCGGCAGCACCACCAGTGGGGACAGAGGCAAGCTTCTCAGAACCCTCAGCAATGAGAGCGTGAACGTCCTTGCCAGAGACCTCGGCGAGGAGAGCAGAGACACGGTCATCCTCAACTTCGATACCGACAGAAGACAAGACAGTCTTGATGTCAGCGGCAGAGGGGGAGGTGTTACCACCGGCAACGAGCAAAAGGTAGGCAGCAAGGTACTTCACTGTGGATTGTTAGCATTGACAATTAGAATGCCGATAGAGGTACATACTTTTTAATAGGCTGATGTGATCTTGTCGAGACTGAAATAATCGATTTAAGCTGAAAGAGAAGCAGACTATTCCTTCTCGAAAAGAAAAAGAAAAAAAAGAGTCGGAGGAGTGAATATGAAAAGGGTGTGGAAAATGTTGATTTCCTATTTAGGAAGTAGACTCAAAACTACTGTGATACATTTTTGGTACTTTTAAATAAAAATGGTTAAGCCCTAGAAATAGTCACAAGTGTTCTGGAACTTGTTAGTACGTGTATATTTCAGACCGAGAACAGTTTTCGTTTGTCCCAATTTTCCGACTCTTGCAAAAAAAACTCCCCTTTGACAAGCCTTCGCCCTTTGACATCAACGCCCGCCCAACATACATCGCCATGTCTGAAGAACAGCAAATCGAGTCTGGTATGTCTAATTCAACTAGGCTTTTCAAAATGTAGTTATTAACGATTTTAGAAACCCGCAGAAAGAGATCCTTCAAGAAGTTCTCCTACCGTGGAGTCGACCTGCCTGATCTCCTCAAGCTCGACACCAAGGAGTTTTCCGAGATTGTACATGCCCGTGCTCGCCGTAGATTCACCCGTGGTCTTAACAGCAAGCCTATGGGTCTGATCAAGAAGCTCCGTCTTGCCAAGGCCAACGCTGCTCCTAACGAGAAGCCTGCTCCTGTCAAGACTCACTTGCGTAACATGATTATTGTTCCCGAGATGATTGGATCTGTCATTGGCATTTACAACGGTAAGGCTTTCAACCAGGTTGAGATTAAGCCTGAGATGACTGGCCACTATCTCGGTGAGCTTTCCATCTCTTACATTCCCACTAGACACGGAAGACCCGGTACTGGTTCTACCCACGCTTCCAAGTTCATTCCTTTGAAATAAGTGGTATTTTTTGGTTGCCCGGAAAAGTTATTATTGTCTATAATTAAAAATTTACCAAAAAAAAATTCAAAAAAATTACCTGTAGATTTGATTGTTTTAAGGAACAGGACATTTATGTAACTTGTTAGATTGGATACGTACAACGATGCATTTGGGCTGCTATTGTTGGATCCTAGACTCAATGAACTATATTGTGGTTCTGAAGCCTATAATAATGTTAACACGCATACATTTGTAGCCTAATCGATGGTACATGTAAGCTAGATAGTCTATTCATATTAGAAATCTTACAATTTCAACTAACTGTTATTTTGATAATGCTTCTGGCACTTTTCTTAGAGCTTGTTTAGTTACTACTGTTTTCTAGTTAGGTGAATATATGAGACCTATTTCGAAACCTCATGTTAAATCAGGTTAAGGGTTATAGTATACGAACATTCTAGTCTGAAAATATTTTTCAGTCCGGCGAAAAACTAAGTGAGTCAACCACACGCAAAATATTTAATTTGAACAATCTTTAACGACGCCAACAAGCAAAAAAAGGGACTGAATTGCTTCATTACAGTCTCAAGTCACAGTCTAGAATCATTGTGACATTATTTGAAAAAGAAGAGAGTTTAGTTTTAGAGGTTTAGGGAATATATACATAAAGGTAAGTGGATCATGTCTTCTGACCCTATTCATACCTGCATAGATCCAAGCTGCTGCTGATATTGGATCCATCATGTTGTAATAGCATATTGTGAAGAAACTTGAACTAATTGAATTTTGCTGTTATAGAATGTCTGATTTTCAAGATCAAGTCCCCGACATTGTCATTGGAGGCCAGGAGTACGAGAACCCTGCTCAAGAAGAATACGAAGAAGAATTTGAAGAACAAGTAGAGGGCGCTGAAGAAGCTACAGAAGAATCGAGTACTCCAGCAAAAAAGTCGGTTTCGTTTGCTGGCCTAGGCGATGGTCTCACAGATGCTGAACGCCGACAAAAGGAATTCGAAGAAGGTGGCGGTTTGCCAGAACAACCTGACAACCCAGATTTTACCAAATTGACTCCTCTGAGTCACGAGATTATTGCTCGTCAAGCTACCATCAATATCGGAACTATTGGACATGTCGCCCACGGAAAGAGTACGGTCGTCAAGGCTATTTCAGGTGTCCAGACTGTTCGATTTAAGAACGAACTTGAAAGAAATATTACTATCCGTCTTGGTTACGCCAACGCTAAAATCTACAGAAGTACCGACCCAGACTGTCCTCGACCTGACTGCTACAAATCATTTCCCTCTGGGAAGGAAATATCTCCAAAATGCGAAGTTCCTGGCCACGAAGGTCGATACGAACTATTACGCCATGTTTCTTTTGTCGATTGTCCTGGACACGATATTCTCATGAGTACCATGCTTTCCGGAGCTGCAGTCATGGACGCAGCTCTTCTGCTAATTGCCGGAAACGAATCTTGCCCCCAACCTCAGACCTCTGAGCATTTGGCTGCTATTGAAATCATGAAATTGAAGCATATCATCATTTTGCAAAACAAGGTCGATCTGATGAAGGAGGAGTCTGCTCTCGAGCACCATCAGAGCATTCTTAAATTCATCAAGGGTACATCTGCCGACAATGCCCCCATTGTGCCCATTTCCGCACAGCTTAAATATAACATCGATGCAGTGAACGAATTCATTGTAAACAAGATCCCCGTTCCCCAAAGAGACTTCAACGCATCTCCCCGACTTATCGTTATTCGATCATTCGACGTAAACAAGCCTGGTGCTGATATTGATGAGCTTAAGGGTGGTGTTGCTGGTGGTTCCATTCTTAGTGGTGTCCTGAGGCTTGGAGATGAGATTGAGGTTCGTCCTGGTATAGTTGAGAAGGGTGATGATGGTGCTGTTATCTGCAGACCTATCCGATCCCGAATTATTACTCTTTTCGCCGAGAATAACGATCTGAAATTCGCAGTCCCTGGAGGTCTTATTGGTGTTGGTACCAGAGTTGATCCAACACTATGTAGAGCTGATCGTTTGGTTGGTCAAGTACTTGGTCACCGTGGCCAGCTTCCCGAAATCTACATTGAGTTGGAAATCAATTACTTCCTCCTCCGAAGACTGCTTGGTGTTAAGACCGAGAGCGGCAAGAACGCTAAAGTTGAGAAGCTTGCTAAACGTGAGGTTCTCATGGTCAACATTGGTTCATCCACTGCTGGTGCTGTCGTCACAAATGTCAAGGCTGATATGGCCAAGCTGACGCTCACAAAACCTGCCTGTACCGAAATTGGTGAGAAGATTGCATTGTCCAGAAGAGTTGGAAAACACTGGAGATTGATTGGTTGGGGTTCTATTGTTGAAGGTACAACTGTTCAACCTGTTGACTATTAAACAATAGACGATATGTAACATTTAATTGATTTGGTTTGTTAATTGAGCGATAATCGTAAATAACATTGAATTGAATTACAGATATTAGATGCTGAAAATTTAACCAGACATAGTTTAATTGCCTTCTTGACCGAAATCATTTGTAAAGTCTACTTGCTTTCCAATATCATCCTGGTTCACTGTGGGTCGGGTAGACTTGACTGCTTTGATAAAGTCTTTGACAGTCAAAGGGGGTTCTTCTAGTTCATCTGTACCCAATTCCATCCAGTTCATTTCTTTGGCGTTCGGGTCACCAGGCGAACAAGGCGTGTATTTATACGACGTACTCGAATCTTCTGAATTTTGAACTGCTACCTGTTTAAAATGAGTAGCCATTTGAATTTTCCGAATAGGTTGCATGAGGGCGTCGCGTACAGATACTGCGACATCATGACCAGAGTATCCGTCAGTCATTTCAGCCAACAAACGATAGTCTTGAGTGGTCAATGTGCATGGTGTGTTTCCAACGTTGAGCTGGAACATTCTAGTACGAGCTTCAACTTCGGGGAGAGAAATGTAGATACGTCGTTCGAAACGACGGCGGATAGCAGCGTCTAGCTGCCATGGAATATTGGTGGCTCCGAGAACCAAGACACCTGCAGAATCATTGCCTACACCGTTCATTTGCACAAGAAGCTCAGTCTTGATACGTCGAGAAGCTTCTGATTCGCCTTCACCACGCGGTCCACATAATGCATCCACTTCGTCAATAAAAATAATGGAAGGCTTGTTTTCGCGGGCCATGGTAAATAGTTGCTTCACAAGTCTCTCACTTTCACCCATCCATTTTGACACGAGGTCAGATGAAGATACCGAAAAAAACGTAGAGTTAGCTTCTGTAGCTACTGCCTTAGCCAGGTAAGATTTACCAGTTCCTGGGGGACCATAGAGCAGAATACCAGAAAGAGGTTTTCGCTTTCCAGTAAAGAGATGAGGAAAACGGACCGGTAAAATGACAGCCTCCTTAAGAGCCTCTTTAGCTCCCTCCAAACCAGCAATATCTTCCCAGCTAACATTTGGTTTTTCTGACAAAATAGCACCAGATAAAGCGCTTCGAAGTTTCTTAGAATCAGCGTCATCGTCGTCCCCCGCCTTCTTGGCCTTGGTGGCACCACTGGTACTAGTCTCAGAAGTTTCAGACTTCTTATCGGCTTTGTCTAAATGTTCTTTCAGCTGTTCAGCTCTTGCCATGTACTCTGTTGCCTTGTCGCGAATAAGCTGTTGACTTCTGGGATTCTTCTCATCTAAGAGAATAGTTAGTATCAAGTTTCAAACCAAATAATATCTATCCACATACATTTAATTGCAGTCATAAAATATTCTAAACCGTTGTAGTATTGTTTGTATGCTTCTTCATACCGCCCCGCAGTATCAGCCTCGATGGCCTTTTGAACGATATCAATCGCCTTTTGAAGAAAGTCTGTTGCCACCATGTGTGAATAATGCTGTGAGTTGGAAAATGTATCAACAAAAAAGAAATAAAGTGAAAAAGGCCGATGTTTTCACTGGAAAGATATTCTATGCTGTGGGTTGAAATCTATGTGCGTTTTGCTAGACTGAAAGATGGAAAAAGGTCTTGTTTTTTCGACAATGAGATTTTGTAGTTTATGCCCTTGCCCCGACCAAACTGCTACTGGGACAATTCTGAAATAGCTATGGGGAGTCCTTAGGCGTCCTGAGGACCACGACAGTTCTAAATCTAAGTATGCATTTGATTAAATTTTAATTGACTGGTACAAAATGTTTTAAATACTCAGAATTCGAGCACAGAAAATCTTCTGACTCCACGGGATTCCTCCAATCCAACACACTTCCACAGAGCAGCAGCTGCGCCTGCTTTATCTCCTTCTCGCTCTTTGATAAGCGACATCAACCACCAGGCTTCAGAGCAGTTGAAACCTCGGCCGCTTTGCAGTAGTTTCTCTAAAAGACCTTGAGCACGGGTAACAGCAGCAAGCTGATCGTTGCGTGAAATGAAAATAGAATCGTGAGTATTATTATTTCCCTTCTTTGCATCAGTCTCAGGCACAGGAGATTTTGTTTTTTTGGATTCAGGCTCATATGCTTCATTAAGCATGCTGAAATCGGTCTTGAAGCCCTCAACGTCATTGACTTCAAATGGATCTTTGAAAGAACTCTTCTCTTCAGGTTCTTCACTGATTTCACTGTGATCATAAATAAGATGCACGAGCGCCACAATCGCACGGGTATTATCTTTGTCTTTCTCCAAGGCAGCTTCAAATTCGGACAAAGCCAGGGCAGGTCGCTGGGTTTTGATCAATAGACCAAGTTCTACCTGAGCTTCAGCAGTGAGACCGCAGACTTTCTCTGCTTCTATTAAAGCTTCCTCGGCATCTTCAGTAAGACCGCCGCGACGATACAAACTAGCAGCCCATAACCATAATCCATTCAAGGCGTTGCGGGAAGTTTTATCAGCTAGTCGTGGGACAGAAGGAGGGGCCACTCTGGAGGCAGTTGACAACCTTGGAACCGATACTTCAGCAGACGCCACGCTGGGTTCATGTTTGTGTCCACGGAAGGGAGTGCGACTTAGGGTTTTTGTAATTCCAAGACCTGGTTTGAGATTTTTGATGAATAGACGGGATTTAGTAGGTACAATGTCAAGTTCGTCCTTGATTTCTGGTACCACTTCTTTGACTTCCTCAACCGGAGGATGAAGTTCTCCATAAAGTGTGAAAACTTCAGGAATGAGTTCAAGAGCTTTGTCAATGCCCTCTGAAGCTTCGTAAAGGGCAACTTGTGTCATCTTAAGCTGAAGATATTGGATTTTTTCCGAGTCAAGCAAAGAAGCTGTGAGTTTATTGGCTTTCTCGGAAAACATACCAAGAGCATTGCTTACAGCTTGTAGAGCCTTTTCATAATCCTCCATGGCAGATAACAACAAAGCAATGAGATGCCACAGCAAAATATGTGTTTTGTCTACCATTAAACCTTCTCTGACAACTTTCATGGCACGTTTTAGCTGACTATTCTCAGCCAACAACAGAGCAAAATCGAAGAAAATTTGAACATCCTCGGGATGATAACCGAGTGAGTTTTCGTACGAAGAAACAGCCAACTCATATACTTCTTCTCGCTCTTCAGATGTGCTAGCCTGGGAGGCATACAAAGCATAAGCTCTACCAATGGAAGCCCAGACAATAGCAAACCCATCTCTTAACCCAGCACTAATGATAGAGCTGGCACTGCTAATATTTCTGTCGTGGCCTCGTGTTTTGCGACTCTTTCCGCGAGAACTAATAAGAGTTTCATTGTTGAGCCAGCTTCGTAACTTATCAGCAGTGTCCTTGGCCAACACTCCGTCCTTCTTAACAAGCACCATGACATCGATAGCTTTTGAAAAAACACTGACCACAGATTTGTCGTCATCACCAGACTGGACTTGTCCAGACAATTGCATATCATCAGGCGATGCGGACGACTTGAAGCTGGCCTGACGAATGCGTGCCTTTTCTTGATAGGCTGTGTAAATTTCAAAAGCACTCAATGCCTCTTCATATTCTCCAAGAGCGGTGAGCACAAAAACCAAGTATCTCATAATGGCACAAGAATGAAATGTTTTTACGGCTGCTTGTCGCAGAATTGTAAGAAGTTCCTTGGTATCATAAATGTCTTGTGTTTCAACTACCAAGTCCAGAGGAGCATGTAAGTGAACTGTATTTTGCCAATTTCTGAAAAGAGCGTTCGTGAATTGTTCAATGGGGATATTGGAAGCTTTTGAAGTAATTTGAGCGGTAGACTTAAATAGCGTTTCTTGGAATAGCTTTGAAGCACCATGCACTTCTTCCTTCATGGCAGCGTCTTCAGGATTTCGCTGAACAATAGCCGAGAGGTACAAAAAGTGAAGATTCAACAAGCTCAATCTTCTTTGAACACTGGCAGAATCGCCAATAATCGGTGTTGGATAAAATGCAATCAGTTTTGAAATCTTTTGGTACCCGTGAAGGGCGGATAGAGTAACATTTTGATCATCCCAAGTTAACGAAGTAGCAAGCATGCCAAACCGGTAATACAAAAGTTCTGCCCACTTCAAGGCTTCTTTAGAATTTGAAATAGAATCGTTAATTAAATGGTCGGCAGCTTCGTAAACTTTAATGGCTTCGGGAAAAAGGTTCAGAGCTTCGTATGCAGTACCAACAATCGCAGCTTCCTTAATGGCGAGAACGTTGGTATAATTAAATCTAAAACTGCCCTGCAACTGAGAAAAGTTTGATTTAGCGTATCTAACAGTGATTTCAGAATATTTTCCTTGGAGAAGAAGCAGATGCAAGAGAATTGTCGAATACATGAACTGCTGTTCAGGGGAATCATTCGTATTGGCCAAGAGCGTATGCACCTGAGATGCGAGCTCATCAATCTGGGATTCACATGAAGTATCATGAGGTGCCAAGTAATCGGTATCGTTTTGTTCAAGGAGTAAGAAAGTCTGGGCCTCAATATTGGCAGAACTGGCAAATGCTATCATATGTTAATACGGTATTTAGTTGTTCGAAATTAAACTTACTTGTGTCGTCAGGACTATGCTTCGTGACTTTTCGGCAGAGCTCAGAGATCTAGGACCAGTGGGCATTTGCCCGGGCTGAATCCAGGGAAGCCAAGTATAGCTGGGCTTTGGTTTGCTAGACATGTCAGTAGAAGTAGAGGTGATGCAGAGTTCAAGACATACCGATACCATATTAGACAAACTGTGAGGTGAATCAATGATTTTTTAAAGAATTGAGTGATGTGTAGGTTGAATGAAATCCCTTAACGAAAGAATAAAAGCGAATGCAAAATATTATCGAGAAGTGTCCATTCAGCTGGGGGTTGATTAAAACTGGTAACCTTTTTCTCCTGGATTTGTGACTGATCTGATTGTAGTCAAAGTAAAATGAGACCAAAACGCTTTTCAGAGTCCAATTACTCAAATAGAATGCAATACAACAAGTACAAGCAAACTTTCCACAGCAAAATCCACGAAATCTATATCGTCAAGCTAAAATCTTTGAGTGAAAGAGGAGAGGTTGGGCCACGTTGGAGATTTTTCTTCTTCTTGATTCCGCTTCAGTCACGTGATTTATCCCAAACTGAAAAAAAAAAAATTTATAAAAAAATTGAAACCTTTTTGATCCTTCATCAACCGGACTTTTAGCAAAAATGTCAACAGAACTATTAGAAGTATGTGTAGACTTATGGAAAAATGCTACCAAAAATGCTAACTAATTTTAGCTCGTGGGATTTCTGCATTCTCCTCAGCCAGCTGTGAGGCAAATTGCCTTGGGCGCACTTGTGGGATACTCGCAGGGCCTTCACTCACACATATTCAAGACTGATGACTATCAGCCCGTTAAAGACCTCAAGAAACTCATCAGAGGAGAGGACGGTCCTACTACCATTGGTCAGGCTTTAACTATTCTGGTTAACCTGTGCGACAACTCTACCATTCTCGAATCATTGGCTTCAGATGAATCATTAATCGAATATGTTGCAAACCAGATTTGCGTAAGTTGAACGAAATTTCACAGAGGAGATATATACTAACATGTACTTTAGAACATTAAACAGAGACACGCAGATTTGTTCTGTATTCTACTGGCAAACCTCGCAAAAAGAGATCAAATCACTTCTATCTTCAAAATCAAATACACTCCTTCTCCAGTACCCGAGTCCGCTGACAAGACTGTTAAGCCCGATGAACCTACTTTTACTCCCGGATCTATGATTATTGGCTGTTTAATGGACTGCTTCGTCAAAGGCAGCGACCGATCTTTCAACAAGTTCGCTACCTTCGACTACCTGGCTTTTTTCTTTGCCGATTTGTCACGATTCAAGCAAGGTCGCGACTACTTTATTACATCTCAAGATGATGGATTCCCAATCACCAAACTTTTGGTTTTCACTGAAATCGAATCCAAGATTCGTCGCTCGGGTGTTGCCTCCACAATCAAAAATTGTCTTTTCGACATTCCTTCGCATGAAAAGTTCGTCTTTGACGAATCAATTAACCTTCTGCCATCCATTGTGTTACCACTTGCTGGTTCTGAGGAAATCCCCGAAG